>CAMZMU010000089.1:20903967-21129997 GCA_947311845.1 Poa pratensis
TTGGGGGTTCCACCAGGCACACATAATGCCAATCCCTAACCTGTCCCTTGGGGTTAAGCCCTACGGTCGCATATGAGCTATTCAAACCACGAGATGTGTCGCGCGAGAGCAATTTCAGCCAACGACGTCGTGTCCTGGACAATTCCCCACAAAGACGTCGCATAGGAGCTATTCGCCCGGCTAAATTCGCCGGGTAAACGGGCTGTCGGGCCATTCTAGCGCCCCAAGGTAAGCCGGCAAACGTATCAAACTTCGGCTTTCCAACTAAACAACATCATCATCACAACCGAGCCAGTGCGTGCGCATTGCGCATGTAGCTGTTTCCCCAAGGAACGCAATGTCCAACTTCCTCACCGTCTATAAATATGTTCTTCCTGATCTCATGTTGAATATTGTAGCTGAGCAGCTAGAGAGAAGAAAGGAAAGAGAGGTTAGGGAAGAGCAAGTGTTCTTCAGAAAGGATCGATGATGTGCGCAAGAAGAACGGCCATGGTGCGGCTCTACCTAATTGTATGCTTTGCTCTCTTGCTGCTGATTAGGGATGTCCATTCCAGGAAGATCTCAGAGGCAGTAGTGCAAGATCAGAAGCAGAGCCATGGCCACGGCACAGCCACCACGGTCAGCATACACATCTCTGAACTTACCTAGTTGCCAATCGGAATTTTTCAGCGTTGCTTTACATGTACGCAGTCGCATAATGATTTGAGAACAGTGGACTATATTTATTCTTCTTCTGATGCATCTCTGTTAACCGGAGCACCAGCAGCGTTCTTGATGCGATGATAAACCACATGCATCCATGCATGCATGCATGCTGATAATCCTTAATTATGTATGCATGCTGGTGCTCCTTAATTATCTAGGCATTCATGCATGCAAGTTGAGCAGGTTCATTTCTCTAGAAGTGTGGTTTCGCAGTCTGTTATGTGTTAACTGATGTGCCGACCTAATCTTTGTCGAGCAGGAACCGCGCACTGAGGAAGGGAGCAACGAAGGTGCCAAGAGGGGACAGCCGCAGCGTGAACCAACGAAATGGGAGGAGATCCACACGGATTACATCTACACCCAAGATGTCAAGCACCCGTAGAAATAGACACCCACTCATGTTCAGAGAGGACGGATTAGTCTGGGATTTCTCGTTCAGATTCGAGCCAAATCACAAACTAATCACATCTCCTTCTCTGTTTTGTTTAAGTAAAAGTACGTGGTCAGTAGTGTAGTGTATAATTACTTGAGTTTAGCTTTGGCACACCTCCTGATTATCATGTATAATTACCTGTACTATCTTGGTAAATTTGAAGTTACCTCCATTGTCGATTTACCGTCCTTCGAGAATCTTTTTTTTTTTTTTGAGTACATGGGATACAGATCAAGAACACAGAACAAGCAGAACAACCTCAGTTTCTAGAGGATTATAATTCCTACATTTTTTCTATGGTGGTTGTTTGATTTGTCAGGGTAAAAATCACATGGATTTTTCTTTAGGATTTACATGTACTTTAATTATAGAAAAGTTTCCATCTAGTCTAACATCTTATAAGTTTTGCTTATGCACAATTAACAACCTTTGGTTTCTCTAATATTCAAGATGGCATTGTTCTTAGTTTTCACTCCCATTGATTGACCGTTTTAGCTAGTTAAAGGAAACAAAAAAGATAGGGGTCTTCTATTTGACGCGTGGCTCAGTTTTTTTTCCTTTACATAAACCTCATAATTTTATGTATTAAAATTAAAAAGGTCAAAACATTTTAGTAAATATATAAATATATGGTTGGATTATTTGTAGCTCAAGAAAAAACACTTCACCTTCCTTTTACTTTTATTCATATAGTTTATAGGAGTTTTTCATATATATTGAACCAATGAATGGGAGGAAATCCACATAGATTACATCTACACCATGATGTCAATCACCCGTAAAATAGACATCCACTCATGTTCAGAGGATGGATTAGTCTAGAATTTCTAGTTAAGATTTTAGCCAACCCTCAAACTAATCCCATCTCCTTCTCTCTTTTTTTTAATTAGCAGTACGTGGTCAGTAGTGTAGTGTAGTGTATAATTACATGAGTTTACCTTCGGTTAACCCCCTGATTATCATGTATAATTCCTGGTAGTGTCCTAGTAAATTTGAAGGTGCCTCCATGACTCGATTTACCGTGCTTTGAGGGTCTATTTGGTACATATAATATATAAGACATTTTCACATGAATTGACTAAATGTTAATGTACTTCTCAATTATAATTAATGTACATAAAATTATTGTGTATATATTTCTAAATTAATATGCATATAAAAAAGGTTTTCATGTTCATAATAAATATATTCATAAAACTAACTAGTGTATCCATGCATTTCGAAAAGAATATTGCATCTTCAAACTAAAAAATAAAAAACAAGAAACATGAATAAAATGGAAACAAAATAAACAAAATGTATTTATATTAAAAGTAAAAACACATTTCTTGATAGAAAATTTAATATTTTTTAAACATAGTGAGGGCAATGAAAAACCCTAGTTTTCATTTAGGCACACATTGCAAACAATTTGCAGAAAACCCGGATTACTTTAGCTGAAAAATACAACTAGAGACTGCCATGTGGTCCGACGAGAATCCATACTCGTATAACTTGCAATTGCATTCTTGAAAGGCCTCTTCCGCTCTGCCATCTCATCACGTAGAGCAAGGGTCTGAACCAGCAATTATGTTGGTAGACGCATATGAGGTAGAAGATTGAGTTGCTGACTGAAGTCTTGCCTCATTGAGCAAATACAAAAGGATCTTCTCCTCTAAATATGAAGACCAACATCGAAGACAATCTCACCCGTCTCCGGGGAATCAACCTGAGTGGTGCGAAGATAGCATAAGCAGCCTAACCACCAATTTGCACAAAATCTTATGTGTAGCAATCTCGCATGAACTTCAGTAGCATATAAGTCACCCACCGAAGAACACGAGGACGCCATGGATCATGGATCGTGTCGAGGGGTCACCTCGGCAAGTCCCAGGGTCGAATACCCCGGGTTGATTGAGAGGAAGAAGATGGCGCGCTGGTAGTTCCGTCGGCTGACAAGCAAGGATTTACTCAGGTTCGGCCCCTCATTGTGAGGTAAAGACCTATATCCTGCTTGTCTGATCTGTATTGATTGGATGATTACATGGTGGCCGTGATGGCGATGGTGGTAGTGAGATGTCCTCTCTCTATGGCTATGCGAGTTGTCTTTCTAAAGGGTGCCCCTGCCTAGCTTTATAAAGGGAGCCAGGTAGGGTTTACATGAGTTCTTGTCTTGTACTCCAAGTTGTAGCTTGTTGGGCTTCGTTGGGCCACCAGGTGGGTCGTAGACTGGATCGCACCAGGTATACTAATGGTGGGGGACCCGAAGGGTGTGCCCACGTCACTAGCCCCCGAGTGTCTGGTCGATTCGAAGAATCGGGCAGAGACTAAGAGCAGCATGTCGAGCAGGCGTAGTCGAAATAGGTGCGATCGTCGTAGTCGATGGAGACGCAGTCGATGTAGTTGTAGAAGATGCGGGTATGTCGGGTACCATTGTTCCGTCGGGTGCGCGACAAGTGCTCCCGGTGGGAGTAGCCCCCGAGGCTATGTTCGACTCGCAGAGTCGGGCATAGGCTTAGGTTGTCTTGCTTTTGTCGAAGTCGAGCTCTTGGCGAGTGCGCTCCCGTCGGGAGTTGACGAGGCGGACGCAGTCGACGCGACGGAATCGTGGCATCGGTGACGATGGTAAGTAGTAAATTACCTGGGAGAAAAATAAACAAAGAATCGTTATATCTTGCAATAGGCATAAATCATAAGTTCATGTGCTTGGAACTGAGAGACTAGTTTGTGAGGCGATAGTTGATTAGGTGGATTTCGACTAAGACACCCTTCTTTGCCCCGCAATAGATCCTTTCGTTAGCCTGGTGCCGTATAGCCGCTGCGCCTTGCCAGCCTGTCAGTCGGGAGTGCATCAACCGGGCTGGAGTTCAAGGGTTTGGCATCAGGCTGTACCAGCTACTCGGATTGTTTCGCGTAAAGCATCAATGAGCGAAGTCAGGGGCACACCTGGTGGTTGTGCAACTAGCAGATTATTAATGCGCAGCCCCCGGGAGTGCATCGGGTGTGGCCGACAAATAGTTTAAAAGCATGAATAGCATATTAATCGACTCGAAGCAGAGGAACTTTGCTCATGGTGATATAACGTAATCTAATAAACTGAAACTTATCTGTGAGATGGATCAGGCGCTGCGTGACCGTGCGGCGCTGAGCCGACTGGAGCCGACGCGGTGGACCGAAGTCGACACGGCGGAGTTGTGTGGTGGAGCGAGTCGACGTGGAGGCTGCGACACTCAGTCCATGAGTCTATCTTGTCGAGTTGTTGAGGCGGAGTCGAAGATGCAGAGTCGTTGAAGGCGCCGGAGTCGCCTTGTCGGGTGCAACGACGAAGTATGTTGTTTGTTGTTGATGATGAAGCGCCAGCCCCCGAGTGTCGGAGGCGGAGTCGATGAAGGCGAGGCCGTCAGCCCCCGAGTGTCGGAGGAAGAGTCGATGAAGGCGAGGCCGCCAACCCGAGTGTCGGAGGAGGATTCGATGCCCCCGAGTGTCGGGTTCTCCCTCGAGCGGTCGATGAAGATGCGCGGCGCCGCTGCCGCCCCGAGTCGACAGTCCGTCGGGTGCGCGTAGTCGAAGTCGACGCGCGCGGGCGCGGCAGGATCGGAGTCGACCACGACGCGGGTCATGATGGTTATCCAGTGCGATGACAAGCTAGCAATCTGATGGGAGCTGATCAGATCACACTGGCGGCTCGTCGTTGCCTCGTGCATGCAGTGGTGCAGATGCATCTGGTCATCGATCGTCGGGACTCGTGTACATGCACACACATGTTTAGAGCAGAAAGTATAATTAGTAGCAGATTAATCATGTAGAGTAAAACAAAATCGATCAGTTAACGAAGATTGAGTCCACGCCCATGCCCTGTGCATGCACTGCAATCTGCGCTTCCGGCCGCGGCGGCCGTCTTCCCGGCGTCACTGTCGCGAGAGAGCAGTGGATCGATGCGGCGAGGCGCCGCACGGCCGTGCTCGTCGACGGCCGTGGCGAGTCCGTGGACCACATACACGCGGGAACAAGGAGGTCGACGCCAGGGAGCCGCAGGTCCAGGTCGCGCCGCTACGGTGATCTTGCAAGTGTGGTCCTCCGATCATAGCATGCATGTAGAAGGAACATTAACTAATAAAATAATCAAGGAGTATTGCACTTAAGGAGAAAAATTAAAGTTTTAGGGAGATCGATCCATGCGTGAAGCAGGCGCATGCATGCGATCATGTGCCTGGCTGGATCGGATCGGACTTGAATATCAGCAGTAGCAATTCAACCGGCTGGCCGACGAGATTGGATCGTGCATAGCTCCGTATGGAACGCCGCCACAGGCGATCGGAGGAACGGAACACAGCCGCCAAATTGGATCGCGGGTGCCGCGCACCTAAGACGCCGCCGTCGCAGTAGTTGTTGATGAACTCGAATTTGTCGAAGTAGATGAGCCGCCGAAACCGTGAATCCAACGCGCGTTCTTCCCACAGACGGCACCAATTGTCGAGGGGTCACCTTGGCAAGTCCTAGGGTCGAATACCCCGGGTTGATTGAGAGGAAGAAGATGGCGCGCTGGTAGTTCCGTCGGCTGACAAGCAAGGATTTACCCAGGTTCGGCCCCTCATTGTGAGGTAAAAACCTATATCCTGCTTGTCTGATCTGTATTGATTGGATGATTACATGGTGGCCGTGATGGCGATGGTGGTAGTGAGATGTCCTCTCTCTATGGCTATGCGAGTTGTCTTTCTAAAGGGTGCCCCTGCCTAGCTTTATAAAGTGAGCCAGGTAGGGTTTACATAAGTTTTTGTCTTGTACTCCAAGTTGTAGCTTGTTGGGCTTCGTTGGGCCACCAGGTGGGTCGTAGACTGGATCGCACCAGGTATACTAATGGTGGAGGACCCGAAGGGTGTGCCCACGTCAGATCGACAAAAAAAAATTAGTTTGAATTTTCATTGCTGGGAAAAAAAAGACTCTCATACCAAGCACTCGTGCAAACGGGAAATCTAGAAGAGAACAACTGAATAGGGCCCAATTAAGGGTAACAGCCCATGTCTTATTTACATTGCTCAGTCTGCTTTCGTCGTGGATCGCGCGACGTTCGATCCGTGGAGTGCAAATTTTGTGTACACAAACAGGCCTGGCTCATCCAACCGAACCAAACAGAGACCGAGAAAGCAAAGGGATCATCATCTCTCGTTGCGATTCGTCCTGTCAAAATCTCAATCCCAATGCATGCATGGTACTTACTGTACCTTTCACCTGGACCAGGACAGCACGGCCGGCGGTACGATCGGTCGGTGCGTTCGCAATGAGTAGTCGAACCGACTGCTCGGGCCGGCTGGGTCGCTGCATTTTATTTTTTGAAACGTGGGGCAAAAGCTTTGCTCCTTATATTAACCCAGGACAAGTGACGGCACCTGTGGCCTAGCTAGCTGCACGGCGAGTGATAGACTGATAGTGCATGTGGTGCCGCGAAGCGCCGACGCTCAACGTGCCAGTGTCGACATCCATGGCGACACTTCCCCGTGCGCTGCCGGCCGGGAAGACGCCGCCGGCGCAAAGCGACGGATAAGGAGAACAGACCGGCCGCAAGCTAGCAGCTACCGCGATATGTCCGAGTCATCACTCTCATCCTTCAGTTATCTGGCTCACCTGGGCGTTCACTCTCATCGAAAGGATCGCCATGCATGCTGCCGCGTCCGTGGATGCACTGTTCCATCGTTTCCAGCAGATGAGATTACATGCACCTTTTAAGAGAAGCCTCCAAGTGAGAGCCGGAATATGCGTCAGGATAATGCTCCTCCCAAGTTCCAACCTCTAGCTCGCCCGCCTTTATCTGACAGCCCACGGAGGCCGCACGTACATACATGCGTTGCATCGTGGAATCGCCACTCCTTGCTCTGAATTTGTGGGCGTTCACTCTCATTGTTCAGAAACGAGAGTATACGGCCTTCACTCACTCAGCTCTTCCTACTCCCTCCGTTTTTGTATACAAGGCCACAAACTCATATTTCAGATACCAAGATAAAAGGTTGAACTGATTAATGCATAATTAAGCCGTTGCAAACCCTGCTTGATTATGCTCGTTCGCTGGGATAATAAATACGGGTGGAGAGAGAAAGTACTAGCTGGTTGGACGAGAGAGGAAGGAGTTACGGCATGCATGGATGCATGCAAGTTTAGTTGGGCCGGGTTAATTAATATACATCATTAGTTGGGATGGAGTAGCATCGTTCGGGGAGAACATAATTACTTTTACCTCGATTAGTGTTTGTGGCCTTGTATAGAAGCAAAATTGTATATTTGATAGTGGCCTTGTATACAAAAACGGAGGGAGTACTACATACAGTTTTAACCGAATCAGAGCTTCCATCGAACCAAACTATGGCCTTCGATCAAAACACGTTGCATCTCACTGTTTCCCATTCAACCTGATTGCAAGACGAAGACTGTGCCAAGCTAATTACTACAGCACACTTGAAAATCTGAACTGGAAAGCATCAAGCAAAAAGGGCGAAAAGAGCAGCTATACAAGAGTGTGCGATCGATAGCAGTTAGCAACTACAAGTACTACCGTTATGTTTCCATGGCATCTCTGACTCTGAACTAATCAGGGCCTACACATTTTCTCCCTGGGAATGATGGCCTCGGTGGGCCGCGTACGGCAACATGGAAGGACGGCGAACACCGGAGGAGTGATATGCTCCGGGATATTCTGCACGGCGACGGCCGTCGGTGGAAGAGGCAATGATGATGATGACCGGCTGGGGTTGTACTGTAGTGTGTGTAGTCGGGTACACAACACAACGAGCTGTTGTTGTCTGCACTGCAGGTTCTGGTTTCTGACTAGGCCCCCACCCGTGAAAAAATTCAGATATCTCCTAGACTTTGTACTGTGAACTCTCAAGTCTTCTGAAGATCCATCCACCGCTTCCACTAGCAACAGGGTAACCATGTACCCCAACCTCATCTGAATTTTGCTGTTTCGCAGAACATAAGGACGGAATATATCTAAGGAACGGAATTGGTACTTCGTTTTGTGATCTGCTCCATGAACAGAATATATAGAACGGAATTAGCCGGAGTAATTCCAGGATGCAGACAGAATGATAAGACTGGGGAACTTGTATGCTAGCTAGCTAGCATGTAGATGTAGGCTGAGAATATGGTGACGAGGATGAAGTGCTCGAGGCGCCGCTTCCAGGCTAGCCGCAACAAAAAAACAAAGTGCCAAGCGCACTCTCTCTTTTGGAAATTAGTGGGCTGCCGCAAGGGGCCCCGTGATTCGACTTCAGATTGACATTTGCCGTTAGATTTGGACCTCTCTATTTGGATATATCTTTTTCTTGGTTTATTACCTTTGTTTTCCTTTTCTTCTTCACTTTTTATTTGATATACTATGGAAAATAAGTATTGGAACTTCTATATGGAGACGACAATGGAACTCGAGAGAAGGAATCGGCCTGTCATTTCGCCATTTCTTTGCTGCTTTATGCCAAGGAATAGGGATCAGGGCACCTTTGCCAAAGGAGCTGCTAATTATAGTCCAGTGGTACTTGGCTAGAGTTGTTTTAGATAATGGATACTTTATGACCTACGAAAAAATTATATGATTGATCTTTGATTACAAAGTCTCACAACAGATACGAGTTCGTGAGCATGGATAGGCCCCATGCTCTTTAAAGTAACTCTTTGAACGCTCGAATCAGACTCAATTCTGTTGTTCGGTGAGGTGGATGTCCGGGCGGCGGCCCCGAGTGGATCCATCTGGTTCGAGGCGGCGGCCTCGGAAATCATGGCAGACATATGTTTCAAGGGGTGTAGTAGTTGCTTGCCATGGCTTGGGCGGCTACCTGGTGCTGTTAGTGCGGTGATGTTGTCGGCTCGGTCGACATGTATCGCTGGAGGTGGCTTGACTCTACGTCGGGGCGGTGGCCCCGGATATTGGTGCGGCTGCTGTGATCTGCGTGCGGGTTGCCCTATCAAACTTGCGCTGCAGGAAGCCGGTGCGGCTCGAAGGCGAACACAAGGGTATGTCAGAGCGTCGGCCGTGGTCTGCGTGTTGTTTGCCCTGTGTAGCTTGGGCGGTGGGAAGCCGGGGTGTGCTGCGCTGCGACTTTGGGGAGAACATGGGTATCTCGGGGCGGCGGACATGGTCTACGTGTTGTTTGCCCTGTGCAGCTTGGGCGGTAGGAAGCCGGGGTGTGCTGCGCTGCGACTTTAGGGAGAACATGGGTATGTCGGGGCGGCGGACATGGTCTACGTGGTGTTTGCCTTGTGCAGCTTGAGCGGTAGGAAGTCAGGTATGTGGCGCTGCGGCTCAAGGGCCAACAGGGTATGTCGGGGCGATGGCCGTGGTCTGCGTGTTTGTTTTCCCTGTGCAGCTTGGGCGGTGGGAGGCTGAGGTGTGCGGCGCTACGTACGGCTCGAGGGCGAACAAGGGTATGTCTGGGCGACGGCCGTGGCCTGCGCGTTGTTTGCCCTATGCTGCTTGGGCGGTGGGAATCCAAGGTGTGCGTCACTGCGGCTCGAGGGCGAACAGGGGTATGTCGGGGCGACGGCTCAAGATGTTGGTGCGGCGGCCGTGGTCTGCGTCTTGTTTGCCATGTGCAGTTCGGGCTGCGGGCAGCCAGGACGTGCGTCGTTTCGGCTCGAGCACGAGCAGGTGTATGTCGGGATGGCGGTCTTGGAAGGTGGTGGTGGTCCGTTTGGCATGGCGGAGCAACTGGATGTTGGGGCGGGCGGTCCGGAAGTTTGGCAGTGTTGAGAGTGTCGACCTCGTGTCGTGTGGGTAACGAGATTGTTCTCGATGTTGTGTCATCGACGTCACAATGGCGAAACTCTTCTACAGGGTTGACTTCTTGTTTGTTGGAGCGTCCCGTGTATGCTTCTCCCATTCCGGTCACGCCGTCTTTCTCTTTTGCTTACTATACTACAAGAAGCACTTACTATACTGCAGTAGTACAATATATCTGTATACTCCATATGTTAAGAAAACAGTAAGACAAGAAACACCTTTTAGGAAAACAACGTGCAGTGCAGCTTGAGAGATTGTTTTTGGCGTGGAGCTCAGGATTGTGTTGGTTGCAGCTTCGAGTGTGCCCTGTTCATGGCGTGAAGCTTCTTTGGCTCTGGCATGTATGACCCCGCTGGTCTCCTATCTCTTACACGTGATCTCGTTGTCACTGTTCTCGGTCCTCGCTGTCGGCGGGATCGGCGCTCCACGGCCCGGAGCGGGAGGGCAGGCGGCCCTCTCCGGCATGGCTTGGTGTGTTCAGTGCAACGTTGTCCGGTGATATTCTCAGGAGACGTGGTTTTAGACGTGCTCGGTAGTCTAGGGTGCCTAGTGCTAGGGTTGACCTCTCCGTTTTCATGCTCGACTTGGAGTTTGGGACGTTCACGTTCCGCTCGTTTGCCGTTTCTTTTGACTTGCTCTATAAGAGGGTTTCCTCACCACTTTGTATCAGTTCGACCGGTTGTGGATTTATTTATAAAGCGGGGCGAAAGTGTGTTTTGTGGTGGAGATTGTTTTTGGCGATGCATGCACGGACAAGTTCCTGCGGACGTATTCCGTCACTCTCATCCAGCCAGCATGCGTTTCAGATCTCCCTTTCGCGGATCGATCGATCCATCGTTTCCTGGCACGCAGATTACGTGCACATCACATCACCAACCAAAGCCACCGTCGCTGCGCCACGAAAAGAGGTCACTATAGCTAGCTCAGCTGCTCCCCCATAGATCGCAGACTTGACCATGAATCAGCTGGCTTCAGCGGAACAATCGGGCGAAAATGGCGCGGTGATCCTGTTAACATTGACCTCGCGTACATAGAGCAGTTCATTGACAGGGGATGAAGGGAATGTGTTTGGTGTGATCGTTATTCTCTCCCGATCTGGGGACGCACAAGTGCCCGTCGAGCCGCCGCGCGCATCGCCGAATCGTCGTGAGGTTGACGTACGCCTCTCGATTGGATTTGTCAAAGATTGGCACTATGAGCGGCCGGCTACTTTCGCTCCAAGCGATGATCCTACCATGGATTTTCTCAAGTATTTTGACGAGTAGCTAGCTACGTACCCTGAAGAGTGCACGCATCATGTTGCGAATCGAATTAGTAGTTGGTACTAATCTTTTGCATTCATATACTCCCTCCGTCCAAAAATAAGTGTCTCAAGGTTGTCTAAAATTGGATATATCTAGACATGTTTCGTGTATAGATACATCCACTTTTACGCAAACTTGAGACACTTATTTTAAAACGGAGGGAATATATAATAATATATTGTAGCTGAAAAGACAGAAAGTACTGTTATATATGGCCGGCTAGTCTTTTCTTCCTTTGAGAGGATAGGCTGAGATGTATGAGCCACATGAGTATATATGCTTAACTGTAGATCACGGGCCTCCTCTCCTCTTTCTTTTCCTTTCTACTCCTTCATCGTCAACTCTATGTCCTGCTTAATTAGCTCGGATCGGAGACCTCCCCCTCATTTTTTTTCCATTTATTATTGGATAGCGCTACTCGATCTTCGACTTTTAAATCAAATCAACTTTACATCATTAATGTTTGTTCTGTTTCTATTACTCTATTACCGTGTCATCCCATTACCCGGTGATTAAAGTGAGGCGGGCATCTAACAAACCAAGTTTTACTAAACTCTTCGATGATCTCAAGAGCCGGACGAATCCACTGATGATCTATCAAGAGTGTTACCAATCCGGGTTAATCGTTCTTTTTTCTAGAATGGTAGGCTTAATTTATTTTCTTTGTGTAAAAGCTCAGACTAGATAATCATTAACTGTTAACAAAGTGATGTTAATTTTTTTTTGTTTGAGAGGATAGTCTGAGATGTATGAACCACATGAGTATATATGGGCCTCCTCTCGTGAAATTCACTTTGACTTCCAAGTGCATATCGAAAAAAATTCAAAATAATATTTCACGTGTACATCTTCACATTTTATTTGTTCATTAAGCCGTTTTGCGAAAAGCCGATACTATTTATGGCCCGTGTAAAAAAAATGCAAAAAAAGGCTCGAGATTTAATCACCAAAGTTCCTCTTTTTACACATAACACAAATGTCAGGATTTCGTGAAACGCGTTTGTGAACACATAGGATGTTAAAATTTAAGTGAACATTTTTTCCACTTTTTTATATTTCGAAATGCGTTTAAATGCCTTTTAAATAAAGGGTGTATCCGGGAGTCAAAACGCCTACTCGATCTCGATCTAATTGGAGTATTATTTATATCTTTGTTCTGTTCCTGTCATGCATCACATTCCCGGCCAGTAATAAAAGGGAGGCGGGAATTTTACGCACCACGTTTGCGAAATTTAAATTTCGGATAATCTCAAGAGCCGGCGGAACCCACAGGTAATAATGTACTCGTACTCTACTACTCCCTCCGTTCCAAATTAAATGACTTCCATTTATCCAAATATGGATGTATCTATGCATGTAACATGTCTAGATACATCGACATGTGGACAAATGAAAGTCAATTAATTTGGAACGGAGGGAGTACCAGTAGTGCCACGAATCCGGGTTAATGATCCCTTCTTCCAGAATGGTAGGCTTAGTTAACTTTTTGTGCGCAAAGGGTCAAGCAAATTTAATCATCAACGGTTAATAAAGCGACGCTAATAATTCATCTCTCTCGCTTTACTTTAGCGTGGGCCATAGAGTAAAACCATTAGCGCGCGCCATCACCAAGTAATTAAGCTAGCTAGTGCGCACCGCGCCGCGCGAGTGGATGGATTTGCATCGTGTGATGTCAAAAGCAGGGCACAATTTCGCTCCATCTTTTCTTCTGCGCATGCTTATGTGTGGAAGGAATGGAGCTCGTTTCTGAATTGACCACCACCTGTCAAAGATGGCGACCATTTTGCCACGATCGTCAGTCAGATCGACGACGACGCCGGGTCGCGCAGTATCGACGGACGGTCGGTCGATTCCTGCAACCACTTTCATCGCCGACCGTTTGTCCCAATCTGGCTTGCATCAGCCGAAGCCTGAAGAGCATCGTATATGGTTTGATAGATTTCCGCTGAAACTGACCCAGCTAGCTGGAACGGGCGGGGTCCAAGGCTAGCTAGCAAAGCAATTGCTCTCAGCAGCACGCGATATGATCCTGGATCGATGACTGGTATAGTATGCTCTCGTAGCTGGAAATCCCAGCTAGCTGTGGATGGCCAAATCTAGTGGCTGACACAAGGCCGGCTTGCATCCTTCGAGGCGCCGAGCGCACGTCACGCCTGCCACGCCCGCATTGCCTCTGCACGGCACGGCAGCTCAGCTGGCCATGGCGTTCGAGGACTTTACCAGTTCTGCCCACTACTCCTGCCTGCCAGCCCAGATGGATGGATGATTGAATGCGCGCGGCGACTCGATCGGGTTGGGTGAAACCTAAAGTGGCCAGGCTGCCAGCTCGTGACGCCGCATATCGATCAACCCCTGTCGGTTGGTTAGCGTTTGAAGAGTTTGATTTTGGCTCGTCCGGAAGCCGCCATGCCATGATCTTGCGGTTCTGGCGTGGCATATCATGGCAGACGCATGTCGTGCGACACACGGCTCGTGCAAGCACGAGCGTGCAACGCGTGTTTAATTATCTCCTGGCCTGTATGCGGCGAAGGGAATGAAGCATATGAAGGCAGTGGCAAAGCCAGCGGATGGGAAATGGGTGTACAGAGTACACTAAAAGTCACAAATTTTCTTATGATTCTCCTAGTTTTTGTTATGGTATTCTCCTAATCATTTGATGTTAATTGGTCTATACGATGATTTAGACATGGCTATACAGCCTTTTGCAAAAAAAAAAAGGATGTACATTTGTACACCCATGTACTAATCTCCCTCCGTCCATGCATGCAGGCCACGTGGGAACGTAAATACTGACGGTGTGATCTGGCTGCGGTATGTTAATATTCCCTTTGTTTATTTTTATAAGGCATTCTATCTTTTGTCAAAAATGCACGTATTTGGACGGAAATCCATATCGGGTCATGTGTGCAGATGCACCCACTTCTTAAAATATAATTTTCAAAATGTCAAAATAAAAATTTCAGATATATTTCAAGACATTTTCTGTTAGCACAAAAAGTTTCGCGAAGAAAAGACATTTTTTGTGACCTGTACAAAAAAGACAAATCCGGACGCTCGAAAATGACTTTGTACGAGACATTTTTTTTCTTTTTTACATAGGTCACAAAAAATTTCTTTTCTCCACGATTTTTTTCCTAACACAAAATGTCCCGATGCATATCCGTTTTTTTGTATTTTTGACGCTTTGAAAAAAAACTAAAAATATTTTACACAATGGGTGCATCTGCACCCGTGATCCGAAACGCCATGTCACTATCTAGACTTATTTAGTGTGTAGGTTTACTCATTTTGATCGTATTTTAATCCATACAGAAATATCTGGAATGTCTTATAAAAGTGAACGAAGGGAGTAGTATGTTTGGATGATTGCTGAGCACTAGCTTCAGTCATTAAGCGATTCCTGACGAGTGGTGATGAGATAGGCTCTCATTACCAGTGGCGTGTTTGGTGTGTGTGTGTGTGTGTGGGGGTGGGGGGGGGGGGGTGGCAAATGGGCTTAGACAGGCAAAACAGCATGGTGTGGGCCAATATTGGGGGGCAAATGAGCCACGTCTCTACATTTTCTTGACAAAATTCTCATGGGTTGGGGGGGGGGCATCGTAGCTCCGCCTCTGCTCGTTACCCTACTGTAAGTGATCAGATACAAAAAATAGAGATTTCATAGATGGCTAGTGGTTGGGTTAGCCAGTTGTGTCTGGATTTTTTGATTAGCCAAGAGGCGTCGTGTGGGTTCTGTATCGTTTTTGGGTCTGGTTTGCCTTGTAAACTGAACCAATTCTATGTTCCATCCGTAAAAAAACGTGCCTTAAAAGACAAACGAGGACAGAGCTGCTCATTTGAATTACTACCTCCGATCCATATTAGTGGGCACAACTTTGTCTAGATACACATGTATCTAGTCTAAATACTTAACTAGATACATATGAATTTAGACAAAGCTATGCCCACTAATATGGATCGGAGGGAGTACGTAGAATGCATTAATTACCAAGTGTGGTAAGTGTGTATATGGATATTCCCCAGCCCTTGGACCAGGTTCGGCGACTCCGTTTTTTCCATGTCAAGGTTCACTGAATCACCATATTCATGTCTATGCTCATGCATGAAGGAAAGCTACTACTACTCCACAAGCATGATTTCTCTCGTGGTGCATGGGCTTAACTCAACGCAACTCCGATTATATAACGCGACACCACAGTCCGATCGTGCTTCCTAAAATGTGTCTAGCTATGCGTACGCGGATCATCCCGAGCTCCTGACCAAGTTCAGCGGGAGCCGCTTTTACCATACGACTAGGTTCACTGAATCTCCTCCCACGGTGCGGCCAGGGCTGATCTCCACCGTTCTCTGCCAGTGCACACGCATTAACTCTTGCCATTACGCTCACGCCAGCGCGCGTTCTCGAGTCCCCGCTTCTCATTTTCACACGCATGCATGGTCCATATCGCAGCAGAAACCTCCAGATAAATTCGAGGTATATGCCTTTACGCTACGTTGGCAATGCCGTCATCATACTGTGATCCCACATCAGGCCACCAGGTTGCTAGCTGCCTCGAAAGGCAAAACCAGATGATCCCAGTGAGTCTCTCCAAACGGCCAAAAAAAAAAAACCCAGCGGCAGCTAGATAGACGTAGCTGTCGTCCTCTGCATGCGGCCGCGTCAGCAGAAGGAGACCTCTCGCGCGCGCGGTTTCTTTTCCCCGCTCCCTCCCTTCCTTCCTTCCCCTGCCCGCCGGCCGCCTATAAATCTCCCTCCTCTCTCCCCTCCCCTCGATCGGTCGCAGTCTCCCACTCACAGCACCAGCAGCCACAGAGAAACAAGAGAAGAAATTGAAACCACTCTGCAGTCTAGTGTACGCACGCAGAAAGAGAAATCAAGAGGAGAGAGAAGGAGGAGACTGAAACACACACAGAATGAGGCCGGTGAGAGAAGGGGCGGCGCTGGTGGGGGTCAGCGGCGGGGAGGCGGCGGGACACGCGCACCAGGGGCTGTGGAGGACGCCGACGCCGTACCTCTTCCTCGGCTTCACGCTCATGATGACGCTCATCGCGGTGGCGCTTCTCGTCCTCGTCTGCACGCGCCGCAAGCCGACAGGCTCCTCGCGGCGGGGGAGCGCCGCGGATTTGGAGGGTTCCTCGGCGCGGGGGACGAGGATGGCGCCGCTCGACCGGGAGCCCAAGGTCGTGGTCATCATGGCCGGCGACGACTTGCCCTCCTTCCTCGCCAGCGCCAGGCCCTTCGCTTTCGCCTCCGCTGTAGTACACGCCGATGCCGGCGAGCCGCGCAAGGCTGAGGCGGCGTAGGCCCGCTCACACCCGTGTGTTCCTCCTCCGGGACGCGGGACCAATTTTGTTCGTGAGATTTCTAGGATTTTACCTGCGTGATTTTGTCTGTAGTTCTAGGAAGCAGCAGGGATGAGACTCTAGCTTTGCGGTTTCTTGGTGAGGTTGCCAGCCTGATGCGAGCATCGCTCGGTGGCTGGCGTCGAGATCTGCGGTGATTGTGAAAGCGAATGAAGGTTTTGCTTGCATCTTCTTCAATAAATGAATGAGCTATGCTTGGCTGACCTCGAATCCGTTCCGAACAATTTTAACTTCAAATTTCCTCACCTTTCATCGGTGGGTCGATTGATTTTTAGCTCCAGACTGATCTGCTAGCTCCAGTAACACGGAAAAGTTGGTGCGAAGTGACACGGCGCCCTGGCCTGGCCGGCACCGGGCTAACTTTTACATTGCTGGTGGATATATATATATATATGGAGTACATACTGCCACTGCCGGTTGAAACGTACTCCAGTACATTGAACTTTCTGTTTTTCTCTTCTGAACAAAAAACAGTATACATCGTTCGCTGTACGAGTACATCCGACTTACTAAAAAAAAGTGTCGTCCATGCGGTACGGGTGGTGCAGCTCAGCAGCTGTATGACAGCAGCTGTATCCTCAGGAGAGGCTCAAAAAAAAAAAAAAAAAAAAAAAAACAATCTGCCTTGTGTACTGCATCTGATCTAGCTAGATCACTGATAGTATGCGTTGTAGTATGACCAAGGATGTGAAAAAAGAATCATATGTCTTTAAACGTGAACATATATACTTCCTCTGTTCCGAATTATAAGTTGTTTTAGCTTTTTTGTGATTGATATGTATGTAGACGTATTTTAATGTGTAGACACTCATTTTAGTCCGTATGTAATCTACACTGAAAGATCTAAAACAACTTATAATTTGAAACGGAGGGAGTACCATACTTAAAATAAAACGGTAGAAGTACTAGTGAGTAGTATAGCTAGTGCGTCGTCACGTGGTGTGTCTCATGTGGTTTATGTTTTGTAAATTCAATTATTTTATTAATGCAAGTTTCTTACGGCTTTTGGTGTGTCTCATGTGATTTGCGGTTTCATTTATGTTTAGTGCATTTCATAATGATTCGAATTTCACTCGAGCTTTAATGATATCTCGTATGGTTGTGAGTGTGTTTTGTTATGGTTTTATTATTTCACATGAAATTAGTCGGAGTTTCAATGAATCTTCATACTGGTTCGAGTCTCACTTGTCCGATAAACCTCCTCTGATTTTTTGTTGAAATAGACCAAAACCTCAATTAAACTTAGGAACACATTCGCAAGTCGAGTTTGTTACAAAACATGCGCAAATGAGTGTGATCTAGGCCAAACATTATCAATCTGATGGACTATAACTTCATTTCATGTTTCTATTGTGGAGTGATTTCCATTGGATACTACAGCTCTGGTGCTCACTAGCGGATTGCAAACTGAAAATCTGTCCTACCTTGACACTGAGTCAACCTGTATGATGTAGCGTCCATATGGGCATGTTTGGTTTCAACCGTGGAAAATTATCAACGTTACAGAAAAAACCACGAGAAAACATGTATTTTGGGTGGGTGTTTAATGATTTTGTCCCATTAATTTGTTGTGGTTTTTGCAATTTACTCAGTTCATTTCACATGCTACGTTTTTCTGTTAGTCTTTTGTCAACTTGAGCTAGCCATGCTCACGAAACATATCGTATCTGCTGCGACTCCGTGATCAAGATCGGTCATATACGTTCTGCTTAGCTCATCAAATATCCATTATCGAAAACAAATCTAACCAAGCACCAATGGACTATAATTAGCAGCTACTTTGGCAAAGGTGCCACGATCCTATTCCATGGCATGAAGAAGTAAAGAAATGGCGAAATGACAGGCTGATTCCTTTTCTCGAGTTCCATTGTCGATTTGTCGTCTCCATTTAGATGTTTCACTTCAATATAGAGCTGAAGAATACCGAAAAGTAGGAAGAAAAAACGAAAACAAAGGGAAACCAAGAAAAAGATATCCAAATAGAGAGGCCCAAATCAAACGGCAAATGTCAATCTGAAGTCGAGTCACGGGGCCACTAATTTCCAAAAGAGAAAGTGCGCTTGGCTTGGCGCTTTGTGTTTTTGTTGCGGCATAGCCTGGAAGCGGCGCCTCGAGCCCGTAGGTGGTGGGTGACCGGAAAAGTTTGTGCTCTTCCTCACTCCATCCTCGTCACCATATTCTCAGGCTATGTAGGAGTACTAGAGTAGATTACAGGTTTCTCAGTCTTATCATTCTGTCTGCATCCAGGAGTTACTTCTGCTAAATCCGCTCCATATATTCCGTTTCGTGGAGCAGATCAGAAACGGAAGTACCAATTCCGTTGTATAGATATATTCCGTGCTTCAGTCCTGTAGGGATAGATAAGGTTAGCGTTCGTACATGGTTACCCTGTTGCTAGTGGAAGCGGCTCATCGATGGTAAGAAACTCGAGAGTTCACAGTACAAAGTCTACGATATATCTGAACTTTTACAGGGAGTGGGGCAGGCAACAACAGCTTGTTGTGTTGTGTACCAAACTATGCTGCAGTACAATCCGGCGATGATCATCATCATTGCCTCTTCCACCGACGGCCGTCGCCGTGCAGAATATCCCGGAGCATATGACTCCTCCGGTGTTCGCCGTCCTTCCATGTTGCCGTACGCGGCCCACCGAGGCCATCATTCCCAGGGACAAAATGTTTAGGCCCTGATTAGTTCACAGTCAGAGATGCTGGTGCGCGTCTCCACTGCACTGCTTAGGAATAATAATAATGATAGTGTTAGTAGTTGCTAGCTGCCTGGCCTAACTGCTGTCGCACGATCTTGTCGTAGCTGTTCTTTTCTCTCTCTTTTTTGCTCGATGCTTTCCAGTTCAGATTTTCAAGTGTGATAGTTAGCTTAGCGCAGTCTTCGTCTTACAATCACGTTAAGTGGAAAACAGTGGAAAACAGTGAGATTTACAATCATAGGTTGGTTCAATGAAAATTCTGATTGGGTCGAAACTGTCGAAGAACTTAGAGTCAGTGAGCTGTATACTCGTTTCTGAACTCTAGGTTTGCGCACAAAAAATTCAGAGAGCCGCAGACATTTGTTTCTGAAATTCTTTTCGCGATTAGAGCAAAGAGGATCGAACGAGTGGCGATTCCACCGGGAAACGCATGCATGTACGTGTGGCCTCTGTGGGTTGTCAGGTAAAGGCGGGCGAGGGTTGGTACTTGGGAAGAGAGCATTATCCTGACGAATATTCCGGCTCTCAGTTGGAGGTTTCTTCTACCCCTAACTGAAAAGGTCATCTGATTTCTGCTGGAAACGATGGAACAGTTTTTTTAGAAATGGGTAGCCTGGCCTCCGCATCGTGATTATGCACACAGCCAAAAACGATGGAACAGTGCATCCACGAACGCAGCAGCACTCATGGGGATCATTTCCATGAGCTAGCCAACGGCAGTGCTGAACGTACGTCCACGTGAGTGTCCATCCAGATAACCGAAGGATGAAAGTGATGACTCGGACATATCGCGTCATGACCTTTTCCGTCCCTTTGCGCCCGCGGTGTTTCCCGTAGAATTCAGCGGGCCGGCAGCGCCCGGGGAAGTGTCGCCATGGATGTCAACACAGGCACGTTGAGCGTCGGCACGTCGCGGCATCACGTCGGCCGTACGCTTGAACTGGCCGCACTACCACCTCACCTTCCGCACTATCAGCGGCATCCACTATGTAGTCCATATGTAGTCCATAAGCTTATCCATAAGAAAAAATGACCTATATGAACAACTTTATACATAGTGACATTTGTTAATAAGCATATCCATGAGAAAAAAGCTTATGGGCTGTCTACAAGCTTATGGACAACCATAAGGAATAAAATAAAAGTATTTATAGCTATAGCGCACAAAGTAACGAAAAGCCAATATTTATTCCAATGCTAATGCTTACTTCTATGGTTCTATTTTATGACATGTGGGACCTATCTTAAGGTGTGCTTTTACAACATACATTGTGACGTAGTCTATATGCTCATGGTGTAGTTGGTGAGTCCCATCGGATAGATAGGTTTTGCCACATATATAGTTGATGCCCTTAGTCTATAACTCGGCATGTACCTGGCTAGGCTAGGTGCCGTTACTTATCAGTTTGGGTGGTTGGATGATGCATCGATCGACTAGATGTACGTGTGCTATTCCTGGGTCAATAATGCAACGACGGGGCTGGCCCTAGCTATCAGCTCGACCAATCGTACTATCGAGAGTCCCTATGTGTCGCTTGCAGCGAATCTGATCACCGGCTCGCCTGGAGGGACTCTCCTATAACATGCAACGAGTGGTGCCATGAATGCATATCGACATAGGCACATTGAGATAGGCTCTATTCCTAGGTCAATAATGCGCCGACTGGGCCGACCCAGCAGTCGGCTGGGCCCGGTTCGGGTCGTTGCAATATTGACCCAGGAATAGCACAGGTATTCCAGATACATCGATGCATCCTCCAGTCACCCAAACTGGTAACTAACGACGGCACCTAGCCTATCTCAACGTGCCCGTGTGGACATGCATGCATGGCACCACTTTTCGACTACTCATTGTGAACTCACTAATAGATCGTACTGACCTTTCACGTTGACCAAGACGAGTCGCGGTCAAGAGATGACGTTGACCTCTTTGCTTCTCGCCCTCCGTTCGGACTAACGGCGCACAGTGCAGTGGCGGAGCCACCATGTAACAATTGGGTTCACATGAACCCAACGAAAATTGACTAGCCTTCTTATAATCATTGTATATTTATTGCATGTAACTACTGTACACGGAGTACCTAGTATTGCAAAGAAGTGAAAACAACGAGAATACATTCCACCTCCGCCTCTGGCGCTATGCACGCCAAAAGTTGACGAGGAGTGTTAAATTCGGACGTGGGCTGAAACTGCTCGTGGGGTGTGTTCAGTTGTTTTCTTCCACTAGTTGGAATGTACGTGCAACGCACGTCTTCACAGTTAAATGGGACACTTTACACGAAGAAGGTCTTCAAATGAGACAATTTACAAGTAGAACGTCTTCACAATTAAATGGAACAATTTACAAGTAGAAAAAATCATACCTAGTTGGATTACTTGTTTTGGTGCAAGTCAATATCCCCTCCCTATTTGTTGGGACTGAACAACACTCTATGGACGGAACGTTCTGTTGCTGGGCAGTCAGTGACAAGCACACTGTCTGCAGAGGTATTCCTACAAGCAAATATCCATTGTCAGCTTTGCTTAGCTCCACATCAAGGTAGCATTCAAACAAAAGGATCTTACAATCAATCTAATCAAATGTCACAAGCAAATAGATGGAGAACACGCTCTTTTATTTAGTTATTACCAATTTTGTTCTCTATACAATTTCAGCTTTTACCGTGCTACATGAATCTAAAGATAGCGAAAGACATTACCAACATTATTATGATAGATGTAGGTAATTTGTTATGAATATAAGTAAAAGTCATTTCACATCACAATTTGTTTGCAGAGTCGCCAACGTCTCCAATGAGTAAACATGCAATCCTGGTTCCCGTCATCATTTTGATCTAAAAGTTCAAAATACAAATAAAAAACATGAGAGCGTGAATAACAAATGAAGATCCATATAGAAAAACATAATGTGAAAAAAAATGCTCAGCTTGTATTACTTGAGAACACATAAGTAGAAGGACTCAGTGTGGTTATGCATGTACGTAATGCATACATCAATGACTAAATGTGATTTTTGGCAGCTGACGTTTCCAAAAAATAAAAAGGACAGCTGATGCGTCGGTTGTAGAAGGATATGCATGCGCTTGTGCAGCCGTAGGCGCCTGCGAGCGCCGTGTACACGTCCGCCGTCGGCGCAAGCCGATCGTCCGACAACATCGTCTTGAAGAGCGTCGTGGCTAGGCCAGGCTGCTCGTACAACCGCTGCTTCCGTAATATCAGTTCGAAGATCTGAGAAGAGCAATTCGTACGTGTAAGCATTAATCAATCAATGGATGGAACCTCAAGGGCGGACTCCCAGCTGCAAGAGGCGACGGCGGAGTCGAGGGCCTCGAGGACGGCGCGGTGTAAAACGTATTGGGAAACAGTGCTCGATACCCGTAGGGTTCGGCAGGCATGTATATCTATGGACGTACATGTGTACGTGTACAGATACAGTTACAATTGCTATACAGATGCTAAAGTACAAATACAGTCTAACACCCTCCCTCAATTTTAACTGTGCCCAGAAACAGATAGCAAGTTAAGATTGTTTCTACAGCCTTCAAACTGAGGTTGCGGCAAAGGCTTCGTGAAGATGTCAGCAAGTTGATCTTTAGACGGGATGAACTTGATTTGAAGTAGCTTCTGTGACACTCGTTCCCTCACAAAATGAAAGTCAACTTCGATGTGTTTTGTTCTGGCATGGAATACCGGATTAGATGAAAGGTATGTAGCACCGATATTGTCACACCAAAGAACTGGCGGCTGATCTTGAGAGATGCCCAACTCTCTCAAAAGAGACTGTACCCATATGAGTTCAGTTGTAGCATTGGCAACGGCCTTGTATTCAGCTTCAGTACTGCTACGAGAAACCGTTGCTTGCTTGCGAGCACTCCAGGCGATCAAATTAGGACCAAAGAACACTGCATATCCCCCCGTGGATCGCCTGTCATCGGGACTACCAGCCCAGTCAGCATCAGAAAACGCGGACAACACATGAGAAGATGCAGACCGAAGGTGCAGACCATATGAGCTAGTATGTCGGATGTACCGCAAGATGCGCTTCACGGCAGCCCAGTGAGAATCCCGTGGAGCATGAAGAAACTGACACACACGATTAACCGCATATGAGATATCAGGTCTGGTGATCGTCAAGTACTGTAAGCCACCAACGATACTGCGATACTCGGTGGATTCATCCGGCAAGAGAAGATCACCATCAAGAGCAGACAAGCGGTCAGTAGCAGACATGGGTATGCGTGCAGGCTTGCACTCCAACATGCCAGCACGGCGTAACAAGTCCTGAGAATATTTCTGCTGAGTGAGAGTCAGTCCACCAGCAGAAGAAGATACCTCCAAACCAAGGAAGTAATGCAGGGAGCCCAGATCCTTGACAGCAAAATCAACACTCATAGCAGAAACCAAACGATCAGCAGCAGGAACTGAGGAACTGATAAGAATGATGTCATCCACATAGACCAACAGATACATAGTTACCTCAGGCCGCTGAAGCAGGAACAGTGACGTGTCAGCAGTGGAGGGGACAAAACCATGAGCACGAAGAACGGAACCAAGACGTGCATGCCATGCACGAGGAGCCTGCTTAAGCCCGTAAAGAGCTTTGACCAGGCGACAGAGATGATGAGGACGAGCAGGATCAACAAAACCCGGAGGCTGACGCATATATACCTCTTCCTCCAAAACTCCATGAAGAAATGCATTTTGAACATCCAACTGGCGAAGAGACCACCCTCGTGTAACAGCCAAAGAGAGCAATAGACGAATAGTGGTAGGCTTAACAACCGGACTGAATGTATCCTCATAGTCAAGACCATACCTCTGCTTAAATCCCTTGGCCACTAACCGTGCCTTGTAGCGTTCAATGGAGCCATCGGCATGTTTCTTGACTTTGAACACCCACTTGGAGTCAATCACATTAACACCAGAATTAGGAGGAACAAGCTGCCAAGTATCATTCTTCAGCAGTGCCTGAAACTCCTGCTCCATAGCACTGCGCCAGTGTGGAATACCAAGAGCAGCCTGAAAATGTCGAGGTTCAGCAGTGGGATCAGCCTCAGCCTGTGCCACACATGCAGCAATCCATGCAACTGTACCATCTTTGCGATCAAGAGGACGGAAAATTCCATTCTGACTACGCGTACGAGGACGCCGAACAGCCGGTGTAGGTGGTACGGATGGTGGCGAGGACGAGGTCGTGGTAGGCGTCAGTGGCGAAGCAGGGTAGTCGCTGGGCGCAGGCGAGGCCACATGCGTCAACTCGCTGGGCGTAGGAGAGGCCACAGGCGTTGGCGACCTGTGCGTCGCTCGCGCTGCAGATAGACCAGGCGAACAGGCTGGCGAGGAAGGCCCATCCTGAGCCGAAGTGGAGGAGGTCGGGGAAGCCGGCACAGGAGATGTAGCTGGCGACAACGGCCCGTCCAGAGCAGGGACGCGGTCCAGTGCAACACTTTCGAGTGCAGCGTTGCGCTCCTGGGCAGCGGGAGCCATGCATGGTACATGCATGCATGGGACATGCACGTGAGCAGGATCCATGCATGGGACATGCATGCGATCAACGTCTTGCTCCATGTGCGGCGGATGAGCAGCATCCGGTGCTTGATCATCCAGTAGCTGAAGACGTGCTCCTCTGCCAATACCTGCAGCATGGTTAGGCAGTAAAGCAGGAGAATACGCAACATCTACAAATTGATCAGGCGAAGGTAAAGATGAATGCACAAGTGGCGTGGTAGTGGTAGTAGTCGGAAGTGCGGAAAAAGGAAACACATTCTCATCAAACACGACATCACGGGAAATGTAGACACGATTTGTGGGAACGTGAAGGCATTTGTACCCTTTGTGAAGGGAACTATACCCGAGAAAAACGCACTTTTTAGACCGAAACTCTAGCTTACGCTTGTTGTATGGACGAAGATGAGGCCAACATGCACATCCAAAGACTTTGAAGAACGTATAATCTGGAGTCTCATTAAGCAAGAGTTCAAGCGGTGTTTTCATATGAAGAAGTCGTGTTAGAAGCCTATTAATGAGAAAACAGGCGGTAGAAAAAGCATCACTCCAAAACCGAAAAGGAACGGAGGCATGAGCTAGAAGAGTTAGGCCAGTTTCTACAATATGACGATGCTTACGTTCGGCTGCGCCGTTTTGCTGATGTGTATGAGGACAAGACACACGATGTGAAATCCCAAGCTTGTTAAAAAACGCATTGAGGTTGTGATACTCACCCCCCCAATCAGATTGGACATGAATAATTTTTTTCTTGAGAAGACGCTCTACATGTGCTTGAAATTGAATAAAAACATCGAACACATCAGATTTACGCTTGATAAGATAAAGCCAAGTAAACCGACTATAAGCATCAATAAAGCTGACATAGTAATTATGACCACTAACAGAAGTTTGGGCATGACCCCAGACATCAGAAAACACAAGCTCAAGTGGATGTTTGACTACACGACTCGACTCAGAAAAAGGTAGCTGATGACTCTTGCCTTGTTGACAGGCATCACAAACAGTATCAATACTATTATTGGACACAACTGGTAGATCATGACGATGAAGAACATGGCGAACTATGGGAGTGGCAGGATGACCAAGACGCGCGTGCCAGTGGGAGGATGACACACGAACACCGCTGAAAGCTCGAGAGACCGACGGCACATCAAGCGCATAAAGACCATGGCGGAGTCGACCTCTAAGTAGAACGTCCCTCGTGTCCCGATCCTTAATAAAAAAATGGAAACGGTGAAATTCAGCAAATACATTATTATCACGTGTAAGTTGAGGAACTGACAATAAACTACGTGCAGCTGAAGGAACTCGAAGGACATTAAGAAGATGCAACTTGTGTGAATTATGAGTAAGAAGTGAAGCCTGACCAATATGTGAGATGTGCATACCTGCTCCGTTGGCGGTGCGAACCTGATCATGACCACGATATGGCTCCTGAGTGGAGAGCTTGCCCATGTCACTCGTCAGGTGATTGGTAGCTCCCGTATCCATGTACCATGTAGGATCGATGGGATATGAAGGAGTATGTCCATGCTCATGACTCGCCAAAGCAGCTTGTTTTTCATTGCCTTTGCCGTTGTTGCCAATGCCCAAAAAATCACGCTTGAAGCGGCGATGACAGCGTGATGCAATGTGACCTTCAAGGCCACAAAGCTGACAGGGGACCTGGGCACCGCAGGAAGGACAACAGACTCGTGGACGGCCACCCCCGCCCGTGGGGGCGTTGGTAGGCTGCGAAGGCAGAGGAGGCGGTGGCGCCGGTTTGCCCCCTCCGGGGGGCGCCTTGTACGGTTTGCCATTGCCGCGCGAGGCGGCGTTGGCCGAAGAGAAACCCGGCGTCGCACGGCGAGTCTTGACGCGCTGTTCCGTGGCAAGAAGGCGCGAATACAAATCACGCGGCTGAATAGGAGCATCACGACCATTGACATTCTCCACAAGATTATCATAGTCGTCGTCCAGCCCATTAAGGACGTAGGAGGTGAAATCCTCGGGGCGAAGCGGCTGACCGATGGAGGCGAGGATATCCGCCATGCCCGTGACCATGTTGAAGTAGTCGGTGATGGAGCGGTCGAGGAGCTTCACCTCGCCAAGCTGCGTGCGATTGAGACGCAAAGCTGGTGTGAAGGGCCGCCCACGCATCTCGAGACGTAGCGGCGAAGAGGACCAGCGACGACACACTCGGGGTGAGAGAGGACTGGATGGCGGAGAGGATCGCCTGGTCCTGAGCCACCCATGCATGATACGTAGGATGGTACGGTGGAGGGCACGGGAGTGTTCCGTCGACGAAGCCCTCGAGGTAGCGGCTGCGAAGGAGCGGCAGCACCTGTGCACGCCATGACAAATAGTTATCCGTCGTGAGCTGCACCGGTATGAGGTGCGCGAAGTAGAAGGGCTGCGGAGCACCTCCGAGAACGGCAGCAGCATGTGCCACGTGGTCAGCCGGAGGCGGCGCATAGAACCCTTGGGGCAGCGCACCACCGACGGCGGGCACAGGACCGACCACGGCCGTGGACGTGGTAGCAGCCGGGGACGAGGCATAGGACGCCTGGGCCGTGTCGTAGGGCACCACAGGAAGACCATAGGACGGCAGCGAAGAGGCGCCATAGGGCTGCGGTGGAGGAGCACCGTAGGGCTGCGGTGGAGGAGCGCCGTAGGGGTGCAAGGACCAGCTGTACGGCGCCGGCGCCCCAGCATAGGACGGTGGCGAGGACGCACCGTAGGACGGCGGCGGCCCAGCGTAGGACGGCTGCAAGGGCGCCCCATAGGGCAGGGACGCAGGCACACCATAGTGCACGGGCGCAGGTCCAGCATAGGGCGTCAGTGAGACTCCATGGGCCGTGGAAGGAGCAGCAGCCGCCGGATCGGCCGGAACGATCGGCACGGGTGGAGGTTGAGCAGCAGGGGCGTCCATGGTGGGCGCGGGAGGACGCGAGTGCGTCCAGGCAATGGGCTGTGACGCCAGAAAGGGCGAGACAACGGCGGACGGGAACGACGCAGCGGCGGAGATCGATGATTCCGACGTCGCGGCGGCGGAAGATGGGTTCGCAGCGGAAGACATATCGAACCTAAACTGATACCATGTAAAACGTATTGGGAAACAGTGCTCGATACCCGTAGGGTTCGGCAGGCATGTATATCTATGGACGTACATGTGTACGTGTACAGATACAGTTACAATTGCTATACAGATGCTAAAGTACAAATACAGTCTAACACGCGGGGCCAGAGGCAGGTGGACTGCTGGCCGGGGGACACGGAGGCCTCGGTTTAAGAAGGATATATGCAAACGCTTGTGCATAATGCATGTAGTGCCATCCTTGCATCGTGACGGGGCTTGCTTGGAGCTTGCCTGCGCCTGCGGACTCCTCTGCTTGGGAGTGGAGCGCCTGGCGTCGACATGTTGGGGCGCGCCGATGGCTGATCGATTAAATCGGATCAAAGCCGGCGACATGTGAGTTCCTGCGCGTGACGATGATGTTGGGGCCGAGTCAGCTAGGTAGATCGACATCCGGATTCCGGAACTGCGTCGACGAATCACATACCGAACCCCAGAAGGCTCGGTGGTGTTCCCGCTGCCGCTAGCTGCTCGGCGATACTCTCGAGCTCCTGCACCGCAGTTTGAACAATTTCCATGACCTGTCTGCGCGCGTCGAGCAACTCCCTCTGGAACTGGCGCCCGGCCTCCATCCTGAGCACATCGGCACGCTCGGCCCACGGCTCCAGCGGGTCACTCCCAAACTTTCCTTCTAGCTCCCGCTTGTACTCCTCGAGACGACGGCACACCACCCCTTTTTCTTCTCTGCCAGGGACTTGGGAGAGTCATTGCCAGGGCGGTGGCACGGGTCGTAGGAACTGAAGACGGCGTCGTGCTTCCCCTTGTCAAGCAACAGTAGCAGGTCATGTGCGTCACCAAACTGCTTCGCGTCGAGGTGCGCCTTCATGAGCCTCTCCATGGCGATCTCACGGTTCAGACGACCACGCATCGCAGACCTAGGGTACTTGTTAGCGGGAAAGAGGCCGCGTCCGAGGCTCTCGATCTGCCGTCCGAGGTCGCGGACCCTGGGCGCCTCGTCTTCCAGCGCGGCCGCGGCACGCAGCTTGTGCAAGAGGAGGTCAAGGTTGGCGATCTCGATCTTGGAGTAGCCGTGCAGCTGGGGAGCCGCGGCTCTGGAAAGCTCGTCGAGCTTCTTGCATAAGGCGAGGTCGGCGTACGGCATGACGACGATCCTGAGCGGGTGGAGTGTGCTGAGATTGAGAAGCTGACCCTGGGTCGTCGGAGACGGCAGCTGGAAGAGCGCCATGAACAGGCCGTAGTCGGCGAACTTGATCAGATGTCCTGGATCACGCGTCGCGGTCGTGACCACGACGTGGTCTTCGACGTAGTTGAGGTGGTCCGTGCCTGACGGCACGCGGAAGCTCTTGAGCAGCACGTCGAGGGGCACGCCGTGCTGCCTGCTCTCCTCCCTGGCCGTCGGGAGACCGAGGCCCTGGCCCGTCGATTGCCAGTTCATGCCGCGCGCCGCCGTCGACATTGCGATCGATACCCTAGCTAGCCTCGACCCTCGTTCGTGTGGCTGCCCAGATCGATTGAGACGACGCACTGTGGACGGCCACGGTGCCGGTTTATATCACCGCTCCGATATGGGATCAGAATCCAGATGCAATCACGTACGTATACGATGTACTTCCAAAACTTTGTTTCTTTGCTTTCCTATTTCTTTGCTTTCCTTATTTTTGAACGTGTTGAGGCCGGCGTTCGTGTAGCTGCCCAGATCGATTGAGACGATGCACTGTGGACGGCCACGTTTATTTTTCGCGGTGGCAATCTCTGTAATATTTACGAAAACGAAGAGGTACGATGGCATTAGCAGTATTATGTGATTTTGTGGGAGGGTAAAACGGGCAAAATTGGATTTGTGTTGAGTTGTCAAACATTGGAGCGATCTGGACCGTTGGCCAAATATTGAAGGGCTCAGATTCAATGTATCAACACAAGTTTGCTCTTTTAATAGTAGTATAGATATTTCTCCATTTTTCACCAGTGGTAGGTAGGGGGTGCTCCTATATGTCGCCCTTTGCGGCGCTGCAGACCCAAGGAGGCTCTGCTGGGCCAGACCATAAGGTCCCCCACCCCCTTCTTTTACATTGTTTTACAGAGTTATTTGTGTTTCCTTTAGTGCCTTCTCTAAATCTATTTTTTAATCTAAAGATTTTCCAAAATCTGTTATTTTCATAATCTGAACATTATTCAAAAACTAAATATTTTCAAATCCGAATTTTTACTGCTTTAAATTTAAAATCTAAAGATTTTATAAAATCTGTTTTTTTTCAGTTTTGATCATTTTTTTCTAATCGACGGACTATTTTTGGGTTAACAAGGAAGTTTTTTTTTCATCCCATGAACATTTTTTCAACATCGTGAATGTTCATTTACCGTTGAACTAAGTGAACATTTTTCTAAAATCTGTAAACATTTTTTTTCAACATTTGAACAAAAGTTTACCTATCAGTTTGGGTGACTGGATGATGTATCGATCGATCGAGTGGAGTCGAAATCGACGAGCTCCGCGTTTGCTCCCGCGGGCCTTTTCCCTTTTCTCGTTTGGAGTTGGACCACTCTATGTACAGAGTGCTCTACATGCCGAATGAATTATAAAAACAATTAGCTATCGGAATTTCTACTGTGAGAATGTTCCGTAGTTGTCCTTACGGTACGTTTGGTCAGAGCGAAATGAGCGCATTTTTCCCAATCAAAGATGCGAGTAAAACCTTCATTCGCTTTCACAATCGCAGATCTCGACGTTGGCCACCGACCGCTCGCATCACGCTGGCTACCTCACCAAGAAACTCCAAGCTAGAGCATCCCCGCTGCTTCCTAGTACTACTACAGACAAAATTGCGCAGGGAAAATCCTAGAAATCTCACGAACAAAATTGGTCCCGCGTCGCCGCAGGAGTGCGCGCAGCGGCGCGCCTAGGCCGCGTCCGCCTTGCTTGGTTCGCCGGCAGTCCACTGCTCGGCGGCGAAAGAGAAGGGCTTGGCGCTGGCGATGAAGGAGGGCATGTCGTCGCCGGCCATGATGACGACGACCTTGGGCTCCCGGTCAAGCGGCACCAACCCCCGCGCCGACGCCTCCGACTCCACGGCACTGCTCCCCCGCCGGGACGAGCCGGTGGGCTTGCGGCGCGTGCAGACGAGAACCAGGAGGGCCACGGCGATGAGCCCCATCATGAGCGCGAAGCCGAGGAAGAGGTACGGCGTCGGCGTCCTCCACAGCCCCTGGTGCGCGTGTGCGGCCGCAGTCGACGCCGCCTCCCCGCCGCCGACCCCCACCAGCGCCGCCCCTTCTCTCACCGGCCTCATCGTAACTGATCGATGAAACTTACACAAGAACCGATTCCTCTCTGTCTCTCTTTCCTCTCTTGATTTCTCTTTCTGCGTGCGTGCACTACAGATTACAGAGTGGTTTAATTTCTTCTCTTGTTTCTCTCTGTGGCTGCTGATGCTGTGAGTGGGAGACTGCGACCGGAGGGAGGGGGGAGCGGAGGCCAATTTATAGGCGGCGCGGGCAGGGGAGCGGGGAAAAGAAACCGCGCGCGCGAGAGATAGAGAGCTTTGCCCTGCCTTGCCTCCCCGTCCCCCAGGTGCTCCTGCTGCTGTTGCTGGTCTCTTTCTGCTGACGCGACGGCATGCAGAGGACGACAGCTACGGCTATCTTTCTAGCAGCGGCTGGGTTTTTTGTTTTGGATGCTTGGAGAGCACTGGGATCATCTGGTTTTGCCATTCGAGACAGCTAGCTGCTGACTGGGATATATTACCGGAATTTGCTATAGTACGGAGTATATTAGTAGGACGACATTGCAAAAAAAAAAAAACGGTGGCTCTGGAGGTTTCTGCTGAGGTGTGGACCATGCGGCGTGCGTGTTGTGAAAATGAGAAGCGGAGACTCGAGAACGCCGATGCATAGCGTAATGGCAAGAGTTAATAGGAGTGCACTGGCAGGGATCGGTGGAGATGAGCACTGCATGGCAGGAGATTCAGTGAATCTAGCCGTATGGATAAATGGAAATCAATTAATTTAGAACGGAGGGAGTAGTAAAAAGCGTATGCCCTGCTGAACTTGGTCCAGGAGTATACACATTCTAGGATAGAAAACACGATCGGATTGAGGTGTCGCGTTACACCCATGGCCAACTTTGTACAGTATACTCCCTCCATTCCAAATTAGTTGTCTTTCATTTGTACAAAAGTGGATGTATCTAGACATATTAACATGTCTAGATACATCCACTTTTATACAAATGAAAGACAACTAATTTGGAACTGAGGGAGTACATGCGACGAAGCAGCTGCAGTTTCAGCACTGAGTTTAAGCCCATGCACCGTGAGAGAAATCAATGCTTGTAGTTTTCCGTCAGGAGTACCCAATACATCCAGACGGGAAGATGGTGCATGATTCAGTGAACCTTGCCGTGAAAAAAATAGAGTCGCCGAACCTGGTCCAAGGGCTCGAGGATATCCATATACAGTGCACACACCGCTTCGTACTAGGCTCGTTCGTATCCATGGGTGGCGAGCCGTGGGGCCCGCGCGATAGATCATCGCACATTAACTACTCCGGGGGTACTTAGGGCCTGTTTGTTTCAGCTTATAATCCAGCAGATTATATAATCTGGATTATATAATCTGGATGGTTGCCAAACAGGTCCAGCTTATAGGTCCAGATTATATAATCTGGAGGCCAGATTATGATAATCCAATAAGCTGGCCAAGAGATGCTTATTCCAGCTTATTCCAAAAGTCCAGATTATATAATCTATAAGCTGAAACAAACAGGCCCTTACTGTACTCCAGTTACTAATGTACTCCACAGTTAAAAAAACAAAGGTTAATGTACTCCGGGTAATTCAAATATGCAGTTCTTTTCTCGTTCACTTTTTGAATTTTTTGTATCTCATCAGTTAGGTATAAGTACGGTCTGCTTAATGAGAACCTAGCTCTTCACCACTCAGTTAAGAGGAAATTGTTCATGGTTGGACCTTCGAGTACTTAGCAATCCAAAAAAAATTGTATTCCCTCCGTCCAAAATAACTGTCTTAGATTTGTTAAAAAGTGGATGTATCTAGACATGAAACAAGTATAGATACATTCACTTTTGGACAACTTTGGGACACTTATTTTGGGACGGAGGGAGTATCATTTTTCTTTCAACAGGACCATGAAACTCAGGGTTTGTGCATCAAAATGATGCACATAGTTTTTTATTAATTTATTTAACCTGAAACCACTATCCTCGCGATATCTGTCGCAACACATATACAAGATTGATAATGGGTGGCCATGATCGGGGCCATTACCCTAGTCTCACACCGAAGGCTCAACATCTAAATTCGCAAGTCTCACCAAGCTGTCAAAAGACGAGTCGGGAGCTGAAACAGTCCAACCGACTCTCAGCGCACACCGCATGCGCACGCTACGGAAGCCCGCCGTCGTCCTCCACCCGCCCATCTTCAAGAAAGGGATCAAGCAATGACCTTACAAGTCTTGCCGTCGTCGATGCGTCACGATGCCAGACAGCTCCACCACTTTGTGCCTGACCATCACCTAGCGTACGCCGTAGAGGCCCCGCTGCACCATGCCACCAAAACACGACGTCGTCTCGATGCATTCGATGACACGTCGCTCCACCTTGACCGCCGCGCGAGAAGCACACAGAGATCTAGCACAGAGACAATGAGAACAATCCAACAACGTTTCCAACGAGGTAAGCGCCACCGACGATGGTTCGGGTAGAGGCTGAAACAAATTTCAGTACTAGCAACCTCGAATCGCCACTAATTACCCGAGTGGCAGCATTCAGACAGGAATACGCCGCATTCAGACAGACATGCACGAACCGTGTGTCGCACTCCCTGTGTTTCATGCCATGATATGCCACGCCGGAAAAGAAGATCATGGCGGCTTCCACACCTCACGAGCTAAAAATCAAGCTCTTCAAACGATAACCGATAGGGGTAGATCGATACGCGGCGTCAGGAGCGCGCGGGCAAGCTGGCAGCCTGGCCGCTTTACGTTTCCTCCAACCCGATCCAGTCGCCGCGCGCATGCACTCAATCATCCGCATTCATGGGCAGAACTGAGCTGCGAAAGCTCTCGCGCGAGCACGCCATGGCCAGCTGCGTGGCACGGGTGACGTGTGCTCGGCGCCTCGAAGGAAGCAAGCAAGGCGGCTGTGTGAGCCGCTAGATTTGGCCATCCACGACTGGGATTTCCAGCTGCGCGCGAGAGAGAGCATCCATCCATCAGTTGCATCGATCCACGATCAAGTCTTATAGCCTTGGACCCCGCCCATCGCAATAGCTGGTCACCGGCTACCAATCTAGACAACTGATAGCTAGCTGGATTTTCACGAGTATGATCTTCACGAGTACGTCACTAGTAGAAAACCGACCTTTAGTCGTGGGTCCAGAGGGCCTTTCGTCCCGGTTCTGGACCCGGGACGAAAGGGTCGGGACTAGAGGGGGGGCCCTTTGGTCCCGGGTGTCCACGACCCGCGACCAAAGTGTCCCGACGTGGGCAGCGCGGCGCGCGTCATGGCTGGGAACCTTTAGTCCCGGTTGGTATTACCAACCGGGACCAAAGAGTTTCTGCTTTTTTTTTATTTTAGTTTCGTTTTTTTGTTTGCTTTTTGTTTCGTTTTTTTTTTCACTAGTAGAAAACACATAATAAGTAATCATACAAACACATAAAGTCATACACATAATAAGTAATCATATACATAAAGTCATACACATAATTAATGATCGGGAGTATGATTCATAACATACATGCATGGCCGGGAGTTTATACTACACCGAAAGCATGTTTCTCACACGTCAAGGACGGACAGCTACTACACCGAAAGCATGTTTCTCTACGGAATACAATAAGTATCACCGTGATAAAATTCTCCGTTTTTGTTCAGGACCTCCCTGTTCAAAAATCCCGCCAATTCCTCTTGAATTTCTTTTAGGCGCAGCTGTGGTAGTAGCTTGTCCCGATCTTTTTCCATCTAGATCAATATAAGAAATATATGTGTGAGGTGTTTGAAATCATCATAAATTAATTTATGAATGAAATTCAACCTAATATTTGAATATTGTATACATACGTTTGTAGTTCTGGTTTGTCTATTCCGCTCAGTGACAAAAAGACGAATGTACTCGAAAACGTAGTAGGCACATAAATTTGTCCCTTGTGCCTGCTTCATACACCACTTTACAAAAAAAAGAATTTAATCAAAATAACAATCAAGCATGATAATGGTATTGAAACTGAAATTAAATAGTTGCGCAGACATATATATGTACTACTATACTTACGTTGGTTTCATAAAAATACAGCTTATGTTCCCATTTCCCTTTAACCTTCTTCTTAAACCGTTCCCAAACCCTGCCCGGCAAAAGAAAATAATGAAATTAGTTATTAATTAGTTGATATCACAAAATGAACGAAAGAGGTCGATATAGAGTGATGATGAATGAAATTACTTGTCAAGAATTTCTTTCAGGTCGTCCCACAAGTCCATACTTTTCCTTAACGAGTCCATGACTTGAACGACTCCTTGGTCAACTCTAATGATTAGCAAAATCCAGTGGTCTCTGCACACGTTTATATGTCCATGATTCATCAACTACACTAAAAACAAGGAGTAAGCAAAATAGAATGGATAGAAGAGGTAAAATAACACTCACGAGAAGTTGTAAGGAAAAAGTATTTCTTCGCAGGTATTTTGCCTCACTAAACACTTGAGCAAGTTATTCTCTATGACTTCGGCATTGTACTTGACGACAACTGAATGAAAGAAATATGGGTCAATGAACCCAATACTAAAGACGCGGTTTCTGCATTCAGTGATCTTCATTCTGCATACATAATAATATAGTTAGATAATTCACAACGAACGAGCTGAGCTAGAGACTTAATTAAATTGCAAAACTAAATCACTTACAAACAATACAAACTGACGAGGGCTTTGTCGAGGGAGTCTTGGTTGAATAATTGAAAAATTTCCGAAAACGGCACATACATCGAGTCATCCTGGAATTGGAAATGCTCTTTCTTGACTGAAACCCAGAAAGCATCATGTTTGGCCTCTACGGCATGCTCATACCACGTATGCAAACAGCGCAGTTGTGTCGTCAGAGAGTTGACGAGCTCAGGTCTGACCAGGGTGCTCCCGTAGACATATTGCCATGCATACTCATACTCTGTGGGGTATGGGTCCTCTATACGAAAAGTGCCTTGGTCTACTACCTTATCGGGCATCACCTTGAACGCGGGGACCGACTGATTTGGCTGTTCTCCAAGCTGGGGCACTTGTTTCCCGGATTTCTTCATCTGCTGCCTCTTTAGGCGAAATGCCGCCTCCTTCTCCTGCTTCTCCATCTCTGTTGCCATCTTGATCTGCTCTTTCTTTCTAAGAAATGACTCCGTCTGCTTCTCCTTCTCTTCACGAATTACCTTGCCCGGAGTACGGTCGTAGTCGCTAGGCGGACTAGGTGGTTGTGGCGGCGGTCCACTCGATAAGTTCTTCAATAAAGTTTCAACTTTTTCCGGTGGTATCACCTCCTTTGGCGGGCGCCGCTTCGGTCCCAATTGTTTTTTCACATCAGCCCGCACCTCCCTCTCGAGTTCATCTAGAGTCAAGTCGTAAGATCTCTTTGGAAGAGGCTTTAGCAACTCGCGTTCCTCTCGAGATTCTTGCGGGTAGTTTAAACTGCACCTCTATGTATATGTCGATGGGTACTTTAGCTTGCGTGAAACAGTGCGCACAGTACTCTCTTGCTGCGACCGCGCGGGCGATGGACTCGCGCTGGGGTCCTGATCGTCGTCACGACGTGGGGAGGGTGGATCTTGATGTGGGGAGGGGGGATCTTGATGTAGGGAGGGTGGATCTTGAGGTGAGGGATGATACGTCTCCAACGTATCTATAATTTCTGATGTTTCATGCTTGTTTTATGTATCATGGTCACGTGTTTTATATGCATTATATATCATTATTATACATTTTCTGGGACTAACCTATTAACAAGATGCCACAGTGCCAGTTCCTGTTTTCTGCTGTTTTTGGTTCCAGAAAAGCTGTTCGGGCAATATTCTCGGAATTCGACGAAACAAAAGCCAAACCTCCTATTTTTCCGAGGGACACACGGAGCCAGAAGGGCAAGCCAGGGGGAGGCCCACGGCCTCCAAACCACATGGCGGCGAGGAGAGAGAGTGCGCCGGCATATGAGGAGGGGCCCACGGGACTCCACCGGCGTTGCCCCTTCGCCTATTTAGTCACCCCGACGCGAAAACCCTAAATATATATCTAATACTCCAGAAAGACTTCCGCAGCGCCGCCGCCATCGCGAGACCTCGTTTCGGGGGTCAGACGTTCCTGTTCTGGCACCCTGCCGGGACGGGGATTGACCCCTGGAGCCATCTCCATCGACTCCACCGCCTCCACTTTGACTCCATGATGGTTTGTGAGTAGTTCCCCCATGGACTACGGGTTCTTGGCTGTAGCTAGTTGGTACTCTCTCTTCCATGTACTTCAATACAATGATCTCATGAGCTGCCTTACATGATTGAGATCCATATGATGTAATTGGTGTTGTGTTTGTTGGGATCCGATGAATTGTTACATTATGATCAGATTGTTCATCATATTATCATACTATTGTTTATTTAAGATCTTGCATGCTCTCGGGTACTTGTGGTTACCCTGATCAAGTAGTTGCTTGTTTCTCTAAGAGGGAGTATTTATGCTAGATAGTTGGGTTCAGCCTCTATTTAACCTGGGATAGTGACAGCAAGTTCTAAGGTTGTAGATGTGTTGTTGCCACTAGGGGTAAAACAGCAATGCTTTGTCTAAGGATGAATGTGTTGTTTACATTATGCACAATACTTAATGCAATAATCTGTTGTTTGCAACTTAATACTGGAAGGGGTGCGGATGCTAACCAGAAGGTGGATTATTTAGGCACAGATGCATGCTGGATAGCGGTCTGTGTACCTTGTCGTAATGCCCAATTAAATACTACAGTAAACCTTATCTTATCATAAGCATGCATTGTCATGCCCTTACAATTATCAATTGCCCAACTGTAATTTGTTCACCCAACACCTGTTATTTGTTTGGAGAGTTACCACTAGTGTAGATAGCTTTCACATCACCCCTGTTACTAGTGCTTTTCCAGGTGCAGCTGAATTGCAACTCAGTTGTTAAGGCTTATAAGTATTCTTTGTCTCCCCTTGTGTCGAATCAATAAATTTGGGTTTTACTTCCCTCGAAGACTGTTGCGATCCCCTATACTTGTGGGTTATCAAGACTATTTTCTGGCGCCGTTGCCGGGGAGCATAGCTCTACTCATAAGTTCACCTGGGGAGTACACTCTACCTCTCTCTCTGTTTTTATTTTATTTTGTCTTGTCTAGTTTACTTGTGTCTAGTTTATTTTTGCTTAGTTTATTTGTGCTTAGTTTATTTTTGTTTAGTTTTGTTTTGCTTAGTTTACTTTTGTTTAGTTTATTTTTGTTTGTTTTTTTTTCTTATAAATTCGAAAATCCATAAAAATTTGAAAAACCGAAAAACTAAAAACTGTTGTTATGGAAGAACCCACAACCTATATGGAGCTTATAGAATTAATATGAAGTATAGAGAATCAAAAAGGGTGAAGTCATGAGTGCTGTGTTAGAAAAGTTGAATACAATTGCTAAAATCTTGCTTAAACGCCATGATATAAACTGTTGCTCTAAACAGGATACTAAACATCTTAAATTCCATGTGCTTTAGTGAAGAAGTTTTAATTGTGAACTATCATTGGAATAACTATATTCATCTTGGGTTCGAAGAAGTAGAACAATTTGTTTTATTTATGGGAGCCTCTGAGATAGAATCTTCATGGCTAAAAATTATGAAACTTGTATTGCTTGTAAGGACCTTAAAGATTATGTCTCTTCTATCCTTGATTATTGCATAGAACATTACAGCAATAATCCTTATATCATTGATTATAAAGAGAGACTCATTAATGCACAAGAATGCACTCACAATTTGCAGGAACCTGTGGAAGAAATTGCTGAACCTGAAAGCTCATTAGATGAAAAAGAGAGGAGAGTGATGAACAAAAGGAGGAAGAATGGATTAGCTACCCATGCCTACCTTCTAATGAGAGTAACTCTTCATCTCTTACATTATTTGATTGCCCTCCATGCTTACCCAAGGAGGATGAATGTTATGTTCCTGTTGATTCTCTTGAAATTTTTCCTATGAGTAAAACTTGTGAAAAATTATGCTACTGTTATTATGATAATCCATGCTATTTGAAAATCTTATGATAATCCTTTATTTGTGGCTGATATCGAAATGCATGGTACTAAAGAGTTTTGCTTAGAAAATGTTTATGATAAAGCTCTAGATGATGGTCCTATGTTACTTGATAATATTAATTGTGCTACTAATGAAAATGGGATTGGAGAAGTCTTGACTTTATCTAGGCGTCCCATATATGTTGAGAGTGATCAATCATCTTGTTATAAAATTGTTACATGTGGGTTCGAAATTTTAAATCCCACTACTTATGAGCTTGATAAAAATTATTTGTTTGTAGATCATGAAAAGCATGCTTTATGTGATAGTTATATTGTTGAGTTTATTCATGATGCTACTGAAAATTATTATGAGAGAGGAAAACATGGTTGTAGAAATTTTCATGGTACTAAAACACCTCTCTATATGCTGAAACTTTTGAAGTTACTCTTGTTTTATCTTCCTATGCTTGTCACTTTGTTCTTTATGAATTTATTTGTGTACAAGTTTCCTATGCATAGGAAGTGGGTTAGACTTAAATGTGTTTTGAATTTGCTTCTTGATGCTCCTTTTGCTTCATTTTCTATTTTCATGAGAGCATCATTAAAACTATCAAGCCTAGCTAAAAGGCATTAAAGAAAAGCGCTCTTGGGAGACAACCCATGTTTTATTTCTGTAATTTTTCTTTTGCTTTTTGAGTCAAGGAGCTTGCTTACTTCTGTAACAACTCCTTTGTATCTTTATTTTATTGCATTGTTGTGCCAAGAAGAGCCTTTAATGATTAGATGATGCTAGATTTGGATTTCTGCGCAGGGACAGATTTTTAGCTGTCACGAATTTGAGCTTTTCTCCCTGGAGAAAAATCGAAAAATTCTATAAAAAATCACGCATCTTCCTCAGATATGTACGCATCTTTCATTAACTTCACTTTTTCCGATTTGAGCAACGGAAGTACCTCGAAAAAATTCGTCTTTACTGGCTGTTCTGTTTTGACAGATTCTGTCTCTGTTTTTTTGCATTGTCTCTTGTGGACTTTAAGTGAGGTTCTCTAGACGTGGAGGGCTGTAGCTAATGTTTTATTGAGTATTGCAATGTGTCACTACAGAACCAAAGTGGATTAATGTTTTTGAGTACTAACCCCTCTAATGAAGTTTATGAGAAGTTTGGTGTGGCAGAAGTTTTCAAGGGTCAAGAGAGAAGGATGATATTGTGATCAAGAAGAGTGAAGAGCCTAAGCTTGGGGATGCCCCCGGGTCACCCAAGCATATTTCAAGAAGACTCAAGCATCTAAGCTTGGGGATGCCCAAGGCATCCCCTTCTTCATCATCAACTTATCAGGTCATCTCTAGTGAAACTATATTTTAATTCGGTCACATCATATGTGCTGTTCTTGGAGCGTCTTTGTGTTTAGTTTGTTATTTTATTCTCTGATCATATCAATGTCGGATCCTATCTATCTTGTTTGGGAGAGAGACACGCTCCGCTTTTTCATTTGAATACTCCTATTCTTCACTTATATTTGTTGAGTATTCATTTTCGCACTGTTTAGCTTCTAGCTCTTGGTTTTCATGTATCTCTTGTTCAGAGCTATTAGTTATTTTATAGAAAGTACTCTCTTGCTTCACTTATATTTATTTGGAGAGTTGCTTGGTTGATGTGTTGGTCCAGAAATTTTTGCATGTGGTAGTGGTATAATGAAAAACTTGCATAATCTTGTAGATCATTGAACTTTGATAATCTGATTCTTTGCAAACGTTTTGAGGTATTTAGATGGTAAAGCTTGCTGGTTAATTAAGTTAAAATCATTAGTGGATTGTTGTCTTTAAGCTTGTACCGTACTACAAACTCTAAAATTGTTGAAGGTGTAGTTGGACTTGATAGCTTTCCATGTCTGAAAGTTCATGTATAACTAAGTTGTGCTGAAGGTCGAGGGATCTAACGGGGTACTTGTGCCGCCGTGAACGGCCCTTCTTGGAGTGAATTTTAATCATGCTCTTAATGTTGAACCTGCTAGTTGTTTGCAATAAACTTGTGAGTTCTTTTTGACTAATGTTAAGCTACGGTTTTTGGCACTTCCACCATCCAAATTTGCTAGCCTCTTCGGTGCTGTGCATTGCCTTCTGCTCACATTGAGAGTTGTGCATACTTCGCCGGTACATCCAACCCCGTGGGAGGACTTCCTCTTGTTCTCCTACACATAAGCCTATACATCTTCCTCAAAACAACCACCATACCTACCTACCACAGCATTTCCATAGCTGTTCCGAGATATATTGCCATGCAACTTCCATTTACATTACATGACTTGTTGTCATTTCACTTATATATTGCTTTGCATGATTCTATACAGCTGATGTGTGGTTTACCCATGTTACGCTAGATCATTGCATATCCTGCTACACTGGCAGAGGCATACAGTTTCATACATCATGTTTGTTCGTTATGAGTTATATGTACCAAAAAGTGTGTTGTCATATTAGAATGTTGCCCCTGAAAGTGAAAAGTGCTATGTGGCCATCGAAAAGAGAAACAGAAAAAGAAAAAAAATAGAAAAAAGGAAAAAAAAAAAAAAGAATAAAGAAAAAGGGGGCAACATTACTATCCTTTATCCACACTTGTGCTCATGTTATAGCACCTGCAGTATTCATAGTCATCATTTGTGCTCATGTTTAGCACCTATACTCCATGTGAGAGAGTTTTCATGTTCTACTAGTATAACTATGTGGGGAATTTACACTATAGAACTTGGGTTGTATATTCCAATGATGAGCTTCCTCAAAAGTGCTCTAGGTCTTCATGAGCAACCAAGTTGGATGCACCCCCACTAGTTCCATTGGAGAGCTTTCATACACATATAGCTCTATGTGCATCCGTTGCATGGCAATCACTACTCCTTACATAGCTTCGATTATAAGACTTCCTCTTGTCTAATGATCACTTATAGCTTTGTGAGACTTTCTTCCATTGGCCTTCCAAACCCCCATTAATGTTCTCTTTGCCATAACATCCTGGTGCCAATACCAAATGCTTGCGCTCACCGGTTGAGTAGACTTCGAAACAGTTGATTCATGACGTTCATGTTTATGTTTACTTGGCTGAATCCTTCTGTTATGAAAATTTGCTTGATGCTTGGATTGAAGGATAGAACTTCTACGCTGGATACTTAAACCATCTTTAATGAACCTTGTACGGTTTCATGTCTTTAAAGCGATAATTCATGAAAACTTTTAGCTTGTTTGACTCTTGCTTTATTATCTCTTATATCAACTATAGACATTTGCTTTGAATGATTTGATCTCAGCTCACATGCCTTACATTATTATTGGATCAAGATTATGTTGGTAGCATGTCACTTCAGAAATTATTTTCTTTTTATCGTTTACCTACTCGAGGACGAGTAGGAACTAAGCTTGGGGATGCTTGATACGTCTCCAACGTATCTATAATTTCTGATGTTTCATGCTTGTTTTATGTATCATTGTCACATGTTTTATATGCATTATATATCATTATTATACATTTTCTGGGACTAACCTATTAACAAGATGCCACAGTGCCAGTTCCTGTTTTCTGCTGTTTTTGGTTCCAGAAAAGCTGTTCGGGCAATATTCTCGGAATTCGACGAAACAAAAGCCAAACCTCCTATTTTTCCGAGGGACACACGGAGCCAGAAGGGCAAGCCAGGGGGAGGCCCACGGCCTCCAAACCACATGGCGGCGCGGCGAGGAGAGAGGCGCCGGCATATGAGGAGGGGCCCACGGGACTCCACCGACGTTGCCCCTTCGCCTATTTAGTCACCCGACGCGAAAACCCTAAATATATATCTAATACTCCAGAAAGACTTCCGCAGCGCCGCCGCCATCGCGAGACCTCGTTTCGGGGGTCAGAAGTTCCTGTTCTGGCACCCTGCCGGGACGGGGATTGACCCCCGGAGCCATCTCCATCGACTCCACCGCCTCCACTTCGACTCCATGATGGTTTGTGAGTAGTTCCCCCATGGACTACGGGTTCTTGGCTGTAGCTAGTTGGTACTCTCTCTCCCATGTACTTCAATACAATGATCTCATGAGCTGCCTTACATGATTGAGATCCATATGATGTAATTGGTGTTGTGTTTGTTGGGATCCGATGAATTGTTACATTATGATCAGATTGTTCATCATATTATCATACTATTGTTTATTTAAGATCTTGCATGCTCTCCGGTACTTGTGGTTACCCTGATCAAGTAGTTGCTTGTATCTCCAAGAGGGAGTATTTATGCTAGATAGTTGGGTTCAGCCTCTATTTAACCTGGGATAGTGACAGCAAGTTCTAAGGTTGTAGATGTGTTGTTGCCACTAGGGGTAAAACAGCAATGCTTTGTCTAAGGATGAATGTGTTGTTTACATTATGCACAATACTTAATGCAATAATCTGTTGTTTGCAACTTAATACTGGAAGGGGTGCGGATGCTAACCGGAAGGTGGATTATTTAGGCACAGATGCATGCTGGATAGCGGTCTGTGTACCTTGTCGTAATGCCCAATTAAATACTACAGTAAACCTTATCTTATCATAAGCATGCATTGTCATGCCCTTACAATTATCAATTGCCCAACTGTAATTTGTTCACCCAACACCTGTTATTTGTTTGGAGAGTTACCACTAGTGTAGATAGCTGGGAACCCCGGTCCATTTGTCATCATCATTGCTCTCTGGTCCTATATGTCATTAGAAGTAGTATCAACTATTTTCTGGTGCCATTGCCTCCGTGTTACTGCTGCTGTGTTACTGTTACTATTGCTCTCATATTACTGCTGCTTTCACATCACCCCTGTTACTAGTGCTTTTCCAGGTGCAGCTGAATTGACAACTCAGTTGTTAAGGCTTATAAGTATTCTTTGTCTCCCCTTGTGTCGAATCAATAAATTTGGGTTTTACTTCCCTCGAAGACTGTTGCGATCCCCTATACTTGTGGGTTATCAAGGGAGGACCGCTACTAGGAGGAGTTGGGGGAGTGCTAGTCGGAGAAGTTTGTGCCCTTGGCGGCAAGTTTGGAAACACGATGTGTTCCTTCTTCCAGAGAATGATGTTCTTCTTGGCTTCTCCGAGTGTCTTCTCGCCGTCACCTCCAGGAATGTCAAGACTCAGATCAGCATATAACGGCTCAATGTCATCCACCGCGACACGATAATAGCCAGCTGCAATTGGGCCGTTATGGTATGTTGCTCCAGGCTCATTTGGTAAAACATAGCCGACCGCCACCTTGAAGGACATGTTCTTCATCGTGCTATGTAGCTCACAGTCTGTCTTCTCTGTGATATCATCCACGGGGTAGTGAGCTGACGCCGGTTCGTGTTCAGAATGTTGTAGCTGCGTGGAACCCACGCTGATTTTCCGCTGATCAGATGGGGCGGCTTCAGGACCTTCTATGTCCTGCTGAGATGCCTTTTTCAGACTAATAAGGTCATGCTGCATCTGCTGCACTTTTTGTTCCAATGCCGATAACCGGTCTCTGTCCTCCTTCTTCTTTCTCTCACGGCTTCTATAAGTATCAGCGTCTGCCGGAAAACCCTTATACCAACTAACTCCGGATCCATAGCCTCGACATCGTCCAACTTTCTCAGGATTCCTGAGTGCGAGTGACAGCTCGTCTTTCTCTCTGTCTACTTTGTACAGTCCTTTGCGAACTAGCTCTATTGCCTTCTCAAGTTCTTTGGTTATAAACACAATTTTGTCCGCCCATTTTCCCTGAGCAACAATCTTCCCTGACACAGGGTCCAACCCTGCCCCATGCGCGAACAACCAAAACTTGGACCTATCGGGCCAGTCCTTTGTCTGTGGCCTGATCCCGTTATCAAGCAGTCGTGCTTCGAAGGCTTCCCACTTAGGCACGGCAGCCTTGTACCCACCTGCCCCCAAAGTGTTGTGATATATCTTCTTCGCAGCATTTAACTTGTTTTGATTTGATCGGGCCACAGCGGCGTCCGATTCTCTTTGCCTCTTAAATATGGGCCACTGGGCTTTTAACTTCACTTGTGCTCCAGTGAATTCAGGAGTATAATCTGGATCTTTTTCCTTCTCTTCTAAATAACTGCTCCATAAATTTTTCTTAAAAGTCCGGAATTGTTCGGCCATCTTCTTAAAAGTCCACTCCATGAATTTATCCTTCCACCGCTTGTTGTTTTCAACATCTGGCGGTAGGGTGACCTTTGTCAAGATCCTCTCCCAAAGCAACTCTTTTGTGTGGTCGTCGACATAAGTAAGTGCCTTGGTCAAGTCCTTCGGCTTATTCCATTCTTGAAATGTGATCGGTACCAAGTCCCTAACAGAAACTCCGCATTGATTTATATATTTGCGGCGGCACTCTAAGGGTTCCAACGGTTCGCCATCAGCAGACACTATGTCGAATATAACCCTTTGACCATCCTTCATCGGCTTCGACGGGCCTTGTTTCTTCCCTTTTGACCCTTTAGATGTGGATGATTTGCTCGATCCAGAGGGCTAAAAGAAAAAATTGATTCGTTAATAAACGCAATACAACTCAAATAATACATGTGGTGTGATCGATCAACAGAGGCTTAATATACCTCGCCGGAGTTTCTTAAGGTCACTTCATTATCTCTACAAATTTCTCCTTCTTCAACTCCCTCACCGGAGTCGTTCAGAAATTGGGAGCTGAAGTCATCTAAATTTACAGCATCTTCATCACCGACAGGCGCTGCTGCACGTCCAGCTATAAGCATACACATACGTTCTTCCTCCTCCTCGTCTCTAGCTCCGACGTCCGGATAAAGTGGATCCATTTGCTCTTCAACCTCTATGTCAAGCTCCGGAAAATTTGGATCCATATGTAACTCGACGTCCCTGCAATCAATTTTGTAACAAGAATATGAATCTTAAAATTTGCATCTTTGAAAATTTGAAAGCAAAATTATAGCAATTACTTAGCAAAATTACTTCTATTTGCAATTACTTAGCAAAATTATAGCAATTACTTAGCAAAATTATAGCAAATTACTTAGCAAAATTACTTCTATTTGCAATTACTTAGCAAAATTATAGCAAATTACTTAGCACAATTATAGCAATTACTTAGCAAAATTGTAACAATGCTAGCATTAGCATAACCCTAATTTTTTAAAACAAACCTAAATTTGCTAAGTTTAATTGCTCACATATTTTAACACTAGATTTTGCATTTTGCATTTTGCATAATTTCCTAACACTAACCTAACACTTCATATAATTTTGCATTTTGCATAATTTCCTAACACTAACCTAACACTTCATACAATTTTGCATTTTGCATAATTTACAAACTACACTAAAATCCTACAATATTTCCTAAAACTAAAAAATATTTCCTAACACAATATTTCCTAAACCTATAGCATCATCTAAACAATTGCATATCTAACAAAATCATCTAAAATTTGCATCTAATAAATTTAATTGCATCATCTAAACTATGCAAAAAAAAAACTATGAAAATTGCATCATCTAAACTATGCAAAAAAAAACTATGAAAAAAAACTTACCTCTGTAATGCAGAGGAGGAGGTCGCGAGGCAGGGGAGGATCGGCGGCGGGGCAGCCCGATGCAGAGGAGGAGCCAGGGCCGGGGGCGGGCGCGTCGGGGAGGGGCACGGCGAGGCAGGGGAAGAGGCAGCCGCGTCAGGGTCGGGGCGCGGCAGAGGAGGAGGTGCGGTCGAGGCGGGGTCAGGCCGCGGCGTCGTCAGGGAGGTGCGGCCGCGGCGGGGTCGGGGCGCGGCGTCGGGGCGGAGGAGCCGGGCCGCGGCGTCGGGGGAGGTGCGGCTGCGGCGGGGTCGGGGCGCGGCGTCGGGGCGGAGGAGCCGGGCCGCGGCGTCGGGAGAGGTGCGGCTTTGGCGGGGTCGGGGGCGCGGCGTCAGGGCGCGGCGTCGGGGCGGGTACGCGAGGGGCGCGGCCGGAGCAGCACGACGGCCGGAGGAGGCGGGCGGCGGTGGCATGGGAGGGCGGAGCAGCCTGGCGGCGTCGGCGTCGTCGTCGTGGAGGCGGAGAGGCGAAGAAGAAAACTGCGGACTTGGGGAAAATTTGGGGCGAAGCCACCCAAATCAACGCGGAAAAGACCTTTCATCCCGGTTCCAGCCACGAACCGGGATGGAAGACCCTTTCATCCTGGTTGGTAACACCAACCGGGACCAAAGGTCTGTCTGGGCCGCGAAAATTTGCGCGCGAAGCCCAGCAGGCCTTTGGTCCCGGTTGGTTTTACCAACCGGGATGAAAGGCCTTTTTCCTTTTTTTTCCTTTTTTTATTTCTGTTTTCTTATTCTGTTTCTTTTATATCTATTGATTTAATTGTTATTTCTATTTCTGTTTCTTTTACATGTTTTTTGTATTGTTTGTATCAAGTTTCTTTTTTCTTTTATATTTAATTTAAATGTTCCAATATTTATGAAAATCATATATTTTCTTATTTCTTTTATATTTATTGATTTAATTCAAATGTTCAATATTTATTTTTAGATGTTTCATAACAAAAAGGAATGAATCATATCAAATGATAGCAATACAAGATATATACATATAATATCAAACAATCAAACACATGAACATCTTTTCTTCAACAAATACAAATTTAATTACAACACCACATATTTGAATCCATCTTCTTTACAAGAATATATCAACACATTTCCGCGACAGGTGGAGGTACGGCGGCACCTGGTGGAGCCATAAAATAGAAAATCTTATAGTGCCTACCTTCTCCGGCGAAACCTCTGCAAATTAGAAAAATAAAATTCATCTACCATCGACGCAGCCTCCCGCATCACTCCTGCCTTTCGACGACGCAACACCCTTCCCCTTCGACGACGCAACACCCTTGTCCTAGGTAGGGGAGGGAGAGGGCAGCACCCGAATGTTTTGTGTTTGAGCGCCACTTCGATCCAAGCAGCGGTAAGACGTCTCTGATGATCTACAACCGTCCGGCAAGACATCTCTGATGATCTGCAACCGTTTGGAACGGTCGCAGGTCATCAGAGACGTCTTGCCGCTGGTTTCCCAAAGATGCCTCTCCGAGTGACGCTGGAATGTTTTGTGTGAGTGAGTGAGTGACGCTGGAATTCCGGGAGGGGGGCTATATATAGGGTACATGTGCTTCTTTAGTCCTGGTTGGTAACACCAACCGGGTCATGTGGCTCACGAAGTGGTCGTGATACTGCTGATCCAACAGCTCACAATCCCTCAAAAGAAACACACCCCTGATCCAATGTCTCACAAGCGCTTGAAAGAAACACACGATCCCTGTGCTTCTTTAGTCCCGGTTGGTAACACCAACCTGGACTAAAGGCGGGCTTTGCGGTCACGACACGTGTCCTCCCCCAGTGCTGCCCTGGGCACGTGTCTTCCCCTAGCGCTGCCCTGGAGGTCTTTATATATTGTCGCCGACGGGGTAAACCCTAATCCACCATTCCTAGCCACGAACGCATCGTCTCCACGAGATGGATCCGCCACGCCCGCCGCAGCGCCTTCTGGACGAGGTCGAGCGTGCTCGGCAGAGCGCGCTTGGGCGCAACCGCGGGAGCCTATCCCGCCGTATGCCCACGAGCCCGGCGTGGAGAGGAATGCCCTCCTACCGGCCTCCTGCTCCGGTGCCGGAGGAGGTGCGGAGGACGTACGAGCGCGCTTGGTCCGACGTCCCTGACCCCGACGAGGATGCGTACGCCGCAGGGGTGGCGTGGGGATCCACGGCCGTACCTCCACTTGTCGCCGCCGCCCCTCCCGACGAGGAGGATGACGACGACGACTTCGACTGGAGCGACCATGGGGAAGAGCGCGGCGGGCCGCAGATGCAGGAGGCCCTTGAAGCCTCCTTCCAGTCCGTCCACGACGACCGTGTACAGCGAGCCAGAACTGTCTGCCAGCTCAAGGCGAAGGAGGCTTCCGAGCTGGATTGGGCGCTGAAAGACTCATCCTCCATGGATCTTGCCCTCCGCCGCAAACGTGCGCGCGAGAACCGGGCGACCGCGAACGGGGCTAGCTCCTCCCGCCGTTGCTCCTAATCCTACGGCCTCCGAGCTTTTATGTAATGCATTCTATGGAATGTATTAAACCTTTATGTAAGGAGCATGTGTAATAATAATGAATGTGTATTTCCAATGTGTATTTCCAATGTGTATTGTCAAGAAGCTTCAAATCAGCATTTCCAAGCAATTTTATAGATGGAATTTTATAGATGATAATATTATGCATTTTGAAATAATATTATGTGCATTTTGCAGAAACTATGGATCCAACGGCTCACAAGCCCTCAAAAGAAACACACCCCTGATCCAACGGCTCACAAGCGCTCGAAAGAAACACACGATCCGTGTGCTTCTTCCTCCGCTCTATGACGGGGAAACCGTGTGTTTCGTTCCAACTTTTAGAATAGAGTTATATAAAAAGGTTTCATACATTATTACACATCAGCACCAACATTCTTATCTTGTCCTCCATGGACAATCTTCTTCTACTTTCTGCCTGTCACTTTCTTCTGTTTGGGTCGTAGCCATGGACAAACTTCTACATTTAACAAGAGGCTTGGGTCAGTTTTCACTGCGAAGGGCCGGATTTCATCAAACTTATTGTAATCTTCAGACATGTCTGTCTTGTCCTCCACTCCCACGATGTTTCTTTTTCCTGAAAGAACTATGTGGCGTTTTGGCTCATCATATTCGCTTCCTTGTCTTTTTTCTTAATCGGTCTGGAAGACATGTCCTTGACATAGAAAACCTGAGCCACGTCTTTGGCCAGGACGAATGGTTCGGTGTTGTATCCAAGATTCTTGAGATCCACTGTAGCCATTCCGTACATTGGGTCTACGTTTACCCCGCCTTTCAGGTTGAACCATTTGCACCAGAACAAAGGTACCTTGAACGAAGGTCCATAGTCAAGTTCCCATATCTGCTCTATGTAACCATAATATGTGACCTTTGTCCCATTGTTGTTTGCTGCATCAAAGCGGACACCACTGTTTTGGTTGGTACTCTTTTTTATCTTGGTTCGCCGTGTAAAATGTATTCCCATTTATCTCGCACCCTTGAAAAGTCAATATAGTCGAAGTTGGTGCTCTGGCCAACAGGTTTAGCTGTTCTTCAACTGTGGTGTCACTAAAGAGACGTTCATGCAACCACCCGGCGAAAGTCTTCACGTGCCTTTTTCAATGCGTTCTTCAGCCATTAATGAGCGTAAAAATTCTTGTGTTCCTCAATATACGGAGCCACCAAGCTCGAATTATGTAGAACTGTGTAGTGTGCTTGATTGAAAGAATCCCAGTCTGGACATAATGTTGCTTTCTTTCCTAGCGTTCCTTTTCCACGCAGTCTCCCCTCATGGCGCGATTGAGGGACACCGATCGGGTTAAGGTCAGGAATAAAGTCAACACAAAACTCAATTACCTCCTCTGTTCCATAACCCTTGGAGATGCTTCCATCAGGCCTTGCACGGTTGTGAACGTATTTCTTTAAGACTCCTATGAACCTCTCAAATGGGAACATGCTGTGTAGAAATACAGGACCGAGAAATTTAATCTCTTCGACTAGGTGAACTATGAGGTGCGTCATAATATCAAAGAAGGATGGTGGGAACACCAACTCGAAATTGACAAGACATTGGACAACATCATTCTGAAGAGTTCCTAGAGTTGTTGGATTGATCACCTTCTGAGAAATTGCATTGAGAAATGAACATAGCTTCACAATGGGTAGTCGAACATTTTCCGGTAGAAGCCCCCTCAATGCAACCGGAAGTAATTGTGTCATAATCACATGGCAGTCATGAGACTTTAGGTTTTGGAACTTTTTCTCTGCCATGTTTATCATTCCCTTAACATTCGACGAGAAGCCAGACGGGACCTTGATACTGCTCAGGACTTCAAAAAAGATCTCCTTCTCTTCTCTGGTAAGAGCGTAGCTGGCCGGACCTTCATACTTCTCTGGATTAAGGTGGCCGTCTTTCGTCTTCTCGTGCATATGTTGATGGTTCAGTCGTGCATCCGGTGTATCTTTGTCTTCCCATACACGCCCAAGAAGCTTAGCAGGTTCACGCAAAGATTTTTCGTCACGTGCATCACGTCGATTGCAGAGCGAATCTCTAAGATTTCCCAATAGGGTAATTCCCAAAATATAGATTTCTTTTTCCACAAGGGTACGTGGTTGTTAGCATCTTTCGGAACGGATAGACTGCCAGGACCTTTTCCAAAGATTACTTGTAAATCATTCACCATGCCAAATATAACATCACCATCAGGGCAGGTAGGCTTCTTCCGGTTATCTGTCTCACCTTTGAAATGCTTGCCTTTCTTTCTTACAGGATGCGGATGTGGAAGAAATCGACGATGACCAGGGTACACAATCTTGTTACCTACATATATACTTTCAGTCTTATCTAAACAGTGCGTGCATGCTTTGTATCCCTTGTTTGACTGTCCTGAAATGTTACTAAGAGCAGGCCAATCATTGATGGTTACAAACAACAACGCTCGTAGGTCAAATGAATCTTGTTTATGCTCATCCCACACACGCACCCCTTCGTCGCTCCACAACTCTAAAAGTTCATCAACCAATGGCCTCAGGTACACATCAATGTCGTTGCCCAGTTGCTTTGGACCTTGGATGAGCACTGGCATCATAATGAACTTCCTCTTCATGCACAACCAAGGAGGAAGGTTATAGATATATAGAGTCACAGGCCAGGTGCTATGACTGGAGCTCTGTTCCCCGAAAGGATTAAAGCCATCTGTACTTAAACCAAATCTTAAGTTCCTTGCGTCATCTGCAAACCTCGGGAACTTCCTGTCAATTTTTTGCCACTGCGACCCATCAGCGGGGTGTCTCAGCATCTCGTCTTTCTTTCGGTCTTCTTTGTGCCATCGTAACAACTTTGCGTGCTCTTTATTTTGTAACAGACGTTTCAACCGTGGTATTATAGGAGCATACCACATCACCTTGCAAGGAATCCTCTTCCTGGGGCACGGCTCGCCCTCAACTTCACCAGGGTCATCTCGCCTTATCTTATACCGCAAGGCGCCGCATATCGGGCATTCATTCAAATTCTCGTTCTCACCGCGGTAGAGGATGCAGTCATTTATGCATGCATGTATCTTCTGCACCTCTAATCCTAGAGGACAGACAACCTTCTTTGCTTCATACGTACTGGAGGGCAATTCGTTATCCCTTGGAAGCAACTTCTTAAATATTTTCAGCAAACTTTCAAATGACTTGTCAGTAGTACCACTCTCTACCTTCCATTGTAGCAATTCCAAGGTGGTAGCAAGCTTTTTATGGCCATCTTCGCAAGTTGGGTACAACGATTTTTTGTGATCCTTTAACATGCTCTCCAACTTCAACCTCTCGTTTTCACTTCCGCTGTTTATTTGTGCATCAAGAATGGCCCGACCAAAATCATCATCGGGCTCATCAACAATGGGCTCTTCTTCAGCTTCGTCTTCCTCCATTGGAGTATCACCATCTTCAGTGAACGTAGGATAGGTGTCATTATCCTCTTCTTCTTCATTTTCTTCCATCATAACCCCTCTTTCTCCGTGCTAGGTCCAACAATTATAACCGGACATGAAACCGGACTCCAACAGGTGGAAGTGAATGGTTCTTGACGTAGAGTAATCCCGCGTATTCTTGCACAGACTACATGGACAAGAAATAAAACCACTCGACGGCTTGTTTCTATCAGCCACCTCGAGAAAACTTTGCATGCCATTAATAAAGTCGATACTGCGTCGGTCACTACTGTACATCCATTGCCGGCTCATCTGCATTATATAAATATATCAAAAAACATTACACTACATCATGAATATATAATACTGACCAAATTAATTAATACTTCTTCATCACATTAAATCTAAAGTAGAGTAGTGACCAAATGTAATACATAGTTCTCATAAAACATACAACTATCTCAGAAATTTAAATCCAACAACAAATGCGATCATAATCGCAACTAAAGTAACTATTGAACCAACAGCATAATAATACCAAGCCTCTTGGCTAATGGCATAACTTCTAATTTTTTTAAACTTCAAGCGCATCGCATCCAACTTGATCTCGTAAGCATCGATGACGTCGGCAAGCTTGAACAGGTGTTCATCGACGATGTTAGCAAGCTTGACCTCCATTTTCCTCTTCTCTTCTAGGCGGAGATCTTCACTTATTTTTAATTTTGCTTTCAACTCATCGTTCTCTTTCACAAAAAAATCAACAATAGGGTCCATTGGAATTTCCGGTTCAACTACCTCCTAGATAAATATATATGTATGTCAAAAGTTGGTCGGCATGATTTTCATAAACACGAAACGCAACAAATATATGGTTATTAACAGCCATACCACATCCGAATAATAGAGGGGACGAGAGCCGCTGTGGCCGGATGTCAAAACTATGGCACTATATATATGAAACAAGAATACAACTAAGAAATTTATACAAATAATAATTATGATTCTAAATCATAAAACTAAGATTTTGTAAAATAAAAAAGAGACTCACCGAGTTGGTGCCGGTGACGAGACGGCGCGGGCGATCGACGGCGGTTAGGACGTGGACGGGACGGCACTAAAACCAACAAATCAAAAATTGGTGTAAGCTCAAAATGCATATAAAAATAAACTCTCTAACTTGGGAATTTCATCAAACACCTAGTGAGCACTACAAAAATCAAATGAGCTAAACTAGCAATCAAATGAGCTAAAGTTGCAACGCCGGAGGAAAGGATGATGTTGCTAACCCTTGAATAGATGGGGTGCTTTTAATCCTCACAAATGGTGCAAAAAAATGGAGATTAACTTGAGAGAGTGAGAGGAAATGGAGGAAAAATGAGTGTAGAACTCGAGCTCAAAATGGTGGTGGAGCTCGGGGTGGGAGATGATATATGCAGGGAGGACCCTTTGGTCGCGGGTCGTGTTACGAACCGGGACCACCTGCCAGGGGGTCCACGGCTGCGCATGTGCCCGCATGCATGTGGCGACCCTTTGGTCGCGGGTCGTAACACGACCCGGGACCAATGTTCCCTTTCGAACCGGGACACGAGACGAGGGGCGCCGGGAAATATCAACCCGAGACCAATACCCCATTGGTCCCGGGTTGTACTGTGGCCGGGACAAAAGGGGTGGATGAAAGCCCTGTTTTCTACTAGTGCGCATGGATGCATATCTTCAGGCTTCGGCTGATGCTAGACAGATTGGGACAAACGGTCGATAAAAAAGGGAGAAGAGTGGTTGCACGAATCGACAGACCGACCGACCTGGCGTCGTCGTCTAGAATTGACGATGGTGGTAAAAGTGTTCGCCATCTTTGACAGGTGGTCAAGTCAGAATTCAGAAACGATGCATTCCTTCCACACACACACCGCATGCGCGGAAAAAGAAAGCTAGGCTAGAGAGATGGGTCGACGCCAATTTGTGGAGTAGTTGCCCCAGTTTTTGACATCTCAGACGCATGCGCACTAGCTTAATTACTTGGTGATTGCGCCCGCTAATGGAGTAGTAAAGCGAGAGGAATGAATTATTAGAGTCACCTTCTTAACAGCTAATGATTAAATTAGCTTGACCTATTGCGCACGGAAAGTTAATTAAGCCTACCACTCTGGAAGAAGGAATAATTACTTACCCGGATTCGTGTCACTGTCCGTAGTAGGTTACATTATCTCTGGGTCCTGTCCGGCTCTTGGGATTATCCAGAAGTTAAATTCTTGCCTCACTTTAATTACTGTGGAATGGGATGACACCATAACGGGAACAGAACAAAGAGTGACAGTTGAAGATGCAGCAGCGCTATCCAATATTAAGAAGTCAGAAAGAATGAGGGGAGAGGTCTCCGGTCTTTTTATTTTTATTTTTTAAACGAGGCAAAAAAAAATTGCCAATTCCTTTGACTGAATTTTTTTTTTATTAGAAGTTACCCAAACCTAAGCTTGGGACAAAAGTCTACTCTCCCGGCATAATGTTATGCAAATGTATGACACCCGCAATACAACGTTTTGCATTGGTAGCAACATGCCTAAACACCTGAGCATTTCGCTCATTCTAAATCTCCTATGCAGCTAGAACAACCAACTGTGATGGTCCCTTATGCCGCCGCCTAAGATCGCCGGGATGAAACACCACCACTCCTTAAACCATGCAAAGTTGGTCCATTGAGTAGTGTCAAAGTCCGCTAAGTCAATTAAAAGCTTGACGGCTCCTCCAAATACTTAAGGAGTATTTACATTTGAACATGAGGTTTGCGGCGGTCTCCGGATCTCTCTTGCAAAGTTGGCAAAGACCGCAATTAGCCCACCCCCTCCTCGTGAGGTGATCCGCCGTCCACACCCTATTTTGAAAATCAACCACGCAAAAAACTTGCCTTTGGGGAGCCCAATTTCAGGAATTGGAGCTCTCCGATCTAAATAAACAAGACAACAGTTGGCATATACTCACACAAGACAACAGTTGGCGGTCAAGGTGCAAGAAAGTACAACAAAGAGGCGAGGAAGCCACTTATCTATGGTAAAGCCGATATACTCACACGTAGTTCATACATCTCATGATATCCTCTCAAACGGAAAAAAAACTATCATCACTTGATTAAAATTAATGGTTACTCCATCCGTTCACAATTATATGATTGTTTAGTTTTTTCTGAAATGCATGTATCTAGAAATGTTTTAGTGTGTTGCTTCGTTCATTTTAATCCGTACATAGTCCTCATTGAAATATCTAAAGCCTCTTATAACTGTAAACGGGGGAGTATCTATTTTCGCATTTTGCACAAAGAAAAAGAATACCGGATTGGTAACAGTACTATCTCTGTGGATTAGTACCGCTCTTGAGATTATCCAAAAGTTAAACTACCAAACATGGCTTGTTAGATTTCTGCCTCACTTTAATTATCCGGGAATGGATTGGCACCCTAATAGAGTAATAGAAATAGAACAATGAGCAATGATGTAAAGTTGATTTGATCTAAAGAACAATGTACAGTTGAAGATAGAGTATCTAGGGCTATCCAATTAGAATAAAAAGATAATATGGGGAGAGGTCTCCGAGCTAATTAAGCAGGACATAGAGTTGACGATCATAGGAGAGGAGGCTTCTGATCTACACTTAAGCATATATACTCATGTGGTTCATACATCCCGGCCTATCCAATCAATCGAAAGAAAGATTGTCATCACTTTATTATCAGTTAATGATTATCCAGTTTGACCTTTTTCACAAAGAAAATTAGTTGAGCCTTCCATTCTTTCTGGAACAAAGAATACTTAAACCCGGATTGGTAACACTACCGGCGGATTATCTTTGGACTCGTCCGGCTCTTGTGGTTATCGAAAAGTTAAATCAGTAAACGTGATTTCTTAGATTCCCGCCTCACTTTAATTATCAGGGAATGGGATGACACCCTAATAGAGTAATAGGAACAGAACAAAGATCAATGGTGTAGTTGATTTGATCTACAAAACAATGTACAGTTGAAGATCATGTAGTACTATCCATTTTGAAATGAAAAAAGAACAAGGGCATCGAGATCATGTCTCCGAGCTAATTAAGCAGGATCTAGAGTTGACAATCAAGGACTAATTAAGAAAGGAAAAGAAATAGGAGAGGAGACCTCTGATCTACACTTAAGCATGATACTCATGTGGCTCATACATCTCAGCCTATCTTTTCAAACGGAAAAAAAAACTAGCCGGACAACAGTTTATGTCTTGTCAGCAACATTATATTATATGAATGCAAAAGATGAGGGCCAAACAATTCGATTCGCACCATGATGCTGCGTGCACTCGTCAGGTTACGTGGCTAGCTACTCGCCAAAATACTTGAGAAAATGAATGGAAGGATTGTCGCTTAGGGCGAAAGTAGCCGGCCGCTCGTGGTGCCCGATCTTTGACAAATCCAAATCAAGAAACGTCAACGTCACGACGATTTGGCGATGCGCGCGCGGCGGCTCGGCCAGTTGTGCCCAGAGAGAGAATAATGATCACACCAAACACATTTCTTCATGATCCATGTCATCTGTGACGGCTCCAGCTAATATACGCGGCATTTCGACGTTATATAGATGTGACCTGATTGTTCGCAGTCTACTCATGTTGCGACGAAGTCATCACAGGCGACTCACACTGAAAAATATTTTAACTAAATGAGAATCACCAATTTTAAATCTGAGATTTGAACTCTCATGGGCTGGGTGTACAACTACCCTCCTAAACATTCTGCCACATGCAGGTTCTCAGCACATTCCCTTCATCTGTCACGGCTCCGGCTACTATATATACGCGCCATTTCGCTCGATGGTTCCACTGGATTCGCCGCGCAATATTTCGACGTTCATTATATAGATGGGGCCTGATTGCTCAGTCTGCTCCTGCTGCGATTGTGGCCTTGATTGGTGATGTGAAACGATCGGTAATTTGTCCGTGCATATATCTTCCAAAAACATCCTCTCATGCTGCACACGTTTGCGATCTCTGCATGCTCAAGAGTGCCTTCCAAGGCGTGCGATCGTGCAGATGCACATGGCTTTCCTAAAACTGTTTCTTGTCTTCCTGTTTGCTTAACGGGCAGTATCGTAAGTGCTGCTTGATTCTTTTGATGGTTCAGTATGAAGTATGAACATATTCTACTCATCGCCGAGATATTGCCAAGGCACGAGAAAATCATGTCGTTTAAAACACGTTCGTTTCATTGAACTCTCTGGCCATGGCCGCCGGATCAGCTGTTGTTCATCTCTCGTCGGTCAGTCAAACACCAGCAACGCGATTAGTGGCGGCCGGTAACCGCAGTCTGCCAAGTCGAGGCCAAGCCAACCAAGATAACTATCTAGCCCATATTTCGAATCTTATCAAGAGAAAATTTCTGGTTTCTAAATTAAGAAGTCATACGATGTGCAGTGGGGGTAAATGCTCCGTCGTAGATGCGACACCTGGTCTTAATTTCCTTCCGATTGATCGGACTGGTGTTTATCTCGAAACTCGGAAGCCCCAATCGATGTTGGGCATCAATGACTCGATAAGTTCTGCATTATGTTCATGCTTCATCGGTTGCTCCTACATCACTCATAACGAAAATGGTAAACATCATCGGCAAACTACAACATTACGCAAATCACAACCGTAATTAAGCATGCATTCAAGATGCGGAGATGAATTTGAAGAAAGTCGCTAACCCCGCTTCCCATTATGAGTGGTAGTGGATAGTTTATCAGTTCGATTTCGTATTATTTTTCGCACCTGACAGAGATTCGTGAATTTTGAGAAATTTACGAAAATTTATTTTACGCTCAAATAATTTTCCAAAAATAACATGACATGATGTGGATTCTTGCTCCGACCATAATGAACAACCTAAGCCATGTTAAAATGCATGTAACCTTGTCACGTGTATAGCTGATAGGCTTGAGGTTGTTAGGATGTTCGTATTCGGTGTGATATAAACCGAATGTAGTTTACTTCTTGTAGATCAAGTCATGTAACAAACTCTGTACTTATCCTGACTGATTTGGCCCTATATTAACACGTAACGCACCCGAGGCAAAGGGTAAGCTTCTGCCACAGATTTCATATGGTATCAGAGCCTACTCTTCCTAAACCCATCTAATCTATGTCGCAAGCAAGTTCTTCGTCCATGGCGCCGGCATCCAGCACCCTCGGTCACCCGGTCAATGAGAAGCTGACCCGTGACAACTTCCTGCTATGGAAGGCCCAGGTTTTGCCTGCGGTTCGAGGCGCGCAGCTGACCGGCTTCCTCGATGGCTCTACTCCAGCACCGCCAGAAAAGGTGGAGGTCACCACCGATGGAGAGAAGGCGATGGTGGCGAACCCCGCCTATGGTGCGTGGATTGCCCAGGACCAACAAGTTATGGGTTACCTTCTTACGTCGCTGTCTCGCGATGTCCTGGCGCAGGTTGTGGATCTGACGACGTCCGCGACGGTGTGGCAGGCGATCACTGAGATGTACTCGTCGCAGTCTCGTGCGCGTGTGATCCAGCTTCGCCACCAGCTCTCCAACACCAAGAAAGACGACCTCTCTGCGACGGCGTACTTCACGAAGATGAAAGGTATTGCCGATGAGATGGCCGCAGCCGGGAAGAAGGTCGATGAGGACGACCTGATCTCGTACATCCTTGCTGGTCTCGACGCCGACTACAACCCGTTCGTGTCGGCGATCTCTGCAGCATCTCAGCGCTCCACCGTCCCACTGACCCTGAGCGATCTCTTCGCCGATCTGCTGGTCGCTGAGGGGCGGCTGGAGGCGCAGAACCCTGGAGGCCAGTTCAGCGGCAATCTCGCCGCTAGAGGACGCGGCTTCCAGCCGCGTGGAGGCGGCTATGGAGGCAACCGTGGCGGCTTCGGAGGAGGCGGCCGTGGCAATGGAGATGGCCGCCCCAAGTACAACAACCAGCAGCAGTACGGTGGTGGACACGGGGGTGGCGCCAACCCTCGGTCTGGGCCGAAACCGGTCTGTCAGATCTGTGGCAAGACCGGGCACACAGCCTTCCGCTGCTGGAAGAGGTTCAACAGGGACTACCAGCCGGCGTTCCAGAAGGAAGAGAAGTCGGCGAACACTGCATCGACCTCGTACGGTGTCGACACCAACTGGTACAGCGACACGGGGGCGACTGACCACATCACGAGCGAGCTGGACAAGCTGACTGTCCGCGATAGCTACAATGGCACCGAGCAGGTGCACACGGCGAGTGGATCAGGTATGGAGATAATGCATATTGGTCATACGCAATTTCATACCCCTGATCGTCCTCTCCACCTTAATAATGTTTTGCATGTTCCCCAAGCATCGAAAAATCTTATTTCCATTCACAAACTTGTTCGTGACAATCATGCTTATGTTGAATTTTGGCCTGAATTCTTTGCTGTTAAGGATCAGGAAACGGGGAGGGTTCTTCTTCGCGCCAAGAGTAGGGGTGGTTTATATCCCCTGCCATCCACACCGTCTAGTCATGGAAGACTTGTCCTCGGTGCATATCGACCATCCTCTTCCCACTGGCACAGGCGGCTCGGACACCCTTCTTTTACCGTTGTTAGCCAAGTTCTCAAGGAGAACAATTTACCTTCCTCAAATAAAAGTCATGAATCGGTTTGTGATGCATGTTAAAAGGCCAAGAGCCATCAACTTCCTTATCCTAGTTCGACTAGTGTTTCTAAAGCTCCTTTAGAGCTTATTTTTTCCGATGTTTGGGGACCTGCCACTACCTCTGTTGGCAGGAATAAATACTACGTCAGTTTCATAGACGATTTTAGTAAATTTACTTGGGTTTACTTGCTTCGAAATAAGTCTGATGTGTTTCAGAAATTTCGTGATTTTCAGCAACATGTTGAGCGTTTTTTTGATAAGAAAATTCTAGCCGTGCAATCGGATTGGGGTGGCGAGTATCAAAAGTTGAATTCCTTTTTTGAGCGTGTTGGTATTTCACACCATGTTTCCTGTCCATACGCCCATCAACAAAACGGCTCCGCAGAAAGAAAACATAGACACATCGTTGAAGTTGGTCTCTCATTGTTAGCTCATGCCTCTATGCCATTTAAATTCTGGGATGAAGCATTCCTTACGGCTGTATATCTCATCAATCGTGTTCCTAGCAAAGTTATTCATGGTCAAACTCCTATGGAACGTTTATTAAACCAAAAACCCGACTATTCCTTTTTACGGATCTTTGGGTGCGCCGAATGGCCTAATCTTCGGCCTTTCAATAAGCATAAGCTCCAATTTCATTCAAAACGATGTGTCTTCCTTGGGTATAGTGGGCTTCACAAGGGATATAAGTGCCTAGATGTCTCTACGGGTCGCGTATATATTTCCCGCGATGTCGTTTTTGATGAATCCATTTTTCCCTTCTCCGAGTTGCACCCCAACGCCGGAGCTCAACTTCGAGCCGAAATCTCTCTTCTACCATCGGTTCTCCTAAATCTTGTCCGTTCTGATCATGGGGGTGATTTGCATATTGATCATGTGTCTATTTCCAATACTATTGATGATCAAAACTCTGAGTCAAGTGTGCAGGAAAATACACAGAACAACGATGGTGATTTTATGCAGCAGTCAACAGCAGCCACAGAAGATCCTGGCGCTGGACACGATGGAGATTCGCCTGGCAGATCGCCCGCCCGATCAGCGACGGGATCCGCGCCACAGTCACCTGGTCGGCCCCGTGGTCGGCCTCCGCATGGACGTGGGCGATTGGCGCAACGCGACGGCCCACTGGAGCTAGATGGGCCGCACGAGCACGGAGGAAACAGCGGCACTGGTCCGCTGGTCGACAGTCCACGGGCGTCCACTTCTGGGCCGCCAAGTGGAGAGCTCTCGCTGGGCGGGTCGGGATCATCCCCGACAGGATCTCTTGGATCGGGAGCCACCAGCGCTGCAGGTCCTTCGGGATCGTCTGCACCAGCCCCTGTTGTGCTCCCTACAGCGCCAGCTCATGCTACACGGTCTAAACATGGTATATTTCAACCCAGAAAATACACTGATGGATGTGTACGTTGGGGCAATTTTTGCAGCACAGGTGAACCAGAAAATTTGCAAGAAGCTATGGATGATAGCAAGTGGCGCGAGGCGATGAATGAAGAGCACTCGGCACTTATGAGGAACAAGACGTGGCACTTGGTTCCGAGTCAGAGGGGAAGAAATATCATTGACTGTAAATGGGTCTATAAAGTCAAGAGAAAATCGGATGGTACCATCGATAGGTACAAAGCAAGACTTGTAGCCAAGGGCTTCAAGCAAAGGTATGGGATAGACTATGAGGACACTTTTAGTCCCGTAGTTAAGGCAGCTACTGTTAGATTAATTTTGTCTATTGCTGTATCAAGAAATTGGACTATGCGACAATTAGATGTGCAGAACGCGTTCCTTCATGGTGTTCTGGAAGAGGAGGTATTCATGAGGCAGCCACCAGGGTATGTGGATCCAGAAAAACCTGAGTTTGTGTGTAAGTTGGACAAAGCTTTGTATGGTTTGAATCAGGCTCCTCGTGCATGGTACTCAAGGCTGTCAACAAAACTTCAGTCTCTTGGGTTTGTTCCTTCAAAGGCTGATACCTCACTGTTCTTTTATAGTAAGGGTGATATAGTCATGTTTATGCTCATTTATGTTGATGACATTATTGTTACTAGTTCATCTCCTAAAGCAGTTGAGGCACTCCTTCGTGATCTTCGAGCTGATTTTGCGTTGAAGGACTTGGGGCAGCTTCACTATTTTCTTGGTATTGAGGTAAAGCCCGTGAGCAATGGAATCATGTTATCTCAAGAAAAGTACATTTCGGACATCTTGAGAAGAGTTGGCATGCAAGGATGCAAACCGGTTAACACACCTCTTTCAACGTCAGAAAAATTATCATTGACAGTTGGTAAGGTAATGAGTAGTGGTGATTCCACAAGGTATAGGAGTATTGTTGGTGCGTTGCAATATTTGACTCTTACTAGGCCTGATATATCATATTCTGTTAACAAAGTCTGTCAGTTCTTGCATTCACGCACAACTGTACATTGGGCAGCTGTGAAGAGAATTCTGAGATATCTTCAGTATACTTCGTCACTTGGTCTGAAATTTGTTAGGTCAGACTCTACTCTTGTTAGTGCCTTCTCTGATGCAGATTGGGCAGGCTGTCCGGATGACAGGAGGTCAACCGGTGGGTTCGCAATATTTTTTGGGTGTAATCTCATTTCATGGAGTGCAAGAAAACAGGCTACTGTGTCAAGGTCAAGTACAGAGGCTGAGTATAAATCCTTAGCAAATGCCACAGCTGAGGTGATTTGGGTACAAACATTGTTAAGAGAACTAGGTGTTGATCTTCAGAGGGCTGCGTCATTATGGTGTGATAATCTTGGAGCAACCTACTTGTCAGCTAACCCAGTGTTTCATGCCAGAACCAAGCATATAGAAGTTGATTACCACTTTGTTCGAGAGAGAGTTGCTAGTAAATTGTTGAACATCAGATTTGTGCCCACAGGTGATCAAGTTGCTGACGGTTTCACTAAACCGCTTTCGGTAAGACAGCTTGAAGCATTTAGAAGCAATCTCAACTTAGATAAGTCGTGATTGAGAGGGGATGTTAAAATGCATGTAACCTTGTCACGTGTATAGCTGATAGGCTTGAGGTTGTTAGGATGTTCGTATTCGGTGTGATATAAACCGAATGTAGTTTACTTCTTGTAGATCAAGTCATGTAACAAACTCTGTACTTATCCTGGCTGATTTGGCCCTATATTAACACGTAACGCACCCGAGGCAAAGGGTAAGCTTCTGCCACAGATTTCATAAGCCACCCACACATGTTCGACTTGACAGGGATTTTGTTTTCTCGTCCCTTCTGGTAAAATATTTATTTTCTAAAATTTGTCCGAATTCCAACCCCCTCCCCACCCACGAGATCAGTCAAAAGTAAAGCGGGTGGGATAAAATATTAGCATAACTTTATCAATAGTACAAGTAGTAACTAAGTTAAAATCCAAGCCAAGCCATTCTTGAACTGAGAATAATTAAACTGAATTCGTAGCACTACCACAAGATCGTCAGTCGATGCGTCCGGCTCTTGAGATCATCCAAGAGTTAATTAAACGTGATTTGTTAGATTCCCGCATCACTTTACCGGGGGAATGGGAATCGGATGACACCCTTACAGGAACAGCAAAGATAAACTAAATAGTATGAGTTCTAAGCAGGACATATAGGTGAAGATCGAGTAGTGCTATCACTTAAGAAAGGAAAAGAATGAGGGCAGAGGCCGATCCAAGTAAGCGCGACGGATCGTGTGGACGGTTTGGCTGAAAAGGCGTCTATTGTCTGGAAATCCATTTCGGTTACTAGGAGCATGCTCCCACTTTTTGAAAACACATTTTCGAAAAACAATTCGGGTGTAGCTACAAACATTTATGCTGGCACACAAAATTCCAGAAAAAGTCATTTTTTTGTGGCCTGTGTTAAAACGACAAATAAATAGCTTTTTAAAACCTCATTTTTTGACATTTTTTATTTAAATTTTTCTTAATGGGAGTAGATACTCTTACTACCCAAAACGCCGTCTCCTCTGTTTGTTGTTTTATGTTGATCCAAATTCATATAAAGATAGAGGCTAACTTCGGAGCAAAACGGAGGCCCGTCCCGGAAGGCTTGGGCCGTATCGGTTTACGGATCGGTACGGATCGGTTCCGGGTCAGACTGCAGCTGACTTAGCGTTTTACACCACCATATATACCTCTTGTAACCTATTATAACACTGTTGTCCTTCTTTTGTGCTTAAGCATATGATGATAGCGCAGCGCTGCTTCCTCCGGTCGCGTGATGCACGCCTTCCTCTTTCTAGCTGCTTTCAGGTTTGTGTGCTATATTGCTATGTGACAGCCTTGTCGATTAGGCCGCGATCACCATGCATGGCGCTCGCGCAGACGCATCGTCTCCTCGCTACCGCCTCGATCGAGACTGCAGCTTTTCGCACGGACGGACGTCAGGCCACACTCACCTGCTTATCTATGTGTCGGTCACGCACTCCACCGCCGCTACCAACGCGATGCCACACCAGGTACCCGGCACGGCGGCAGCACCGCCGCCCGCTGGACGCCAATTGGTTGCACCGACGTAGTAGGTGATCCAAGACCGCGTTTGGTGTGTGGATCGGCTCCAACGCAGAGGTTGTCCGAACTCCGAACTGCTATTTCTGTCAGCTTTGCTACCAAATCTGGGATCGTCGTGCCATCTGATCTTTTTTTTGAATGCCCCTACTCCGGCCACGTTGGACGGGCTGCACTGGGCTCGAGCTCGAACCTTGCCGCTGGGAAGGTGCCAGATGATTCAACGACGCCTGGCTCGCCATGATGGATCAGTGCATTTCCGATCTCCGGCCAAGCTTCGAAAAGGATTCAAATCGTTGTTCTGTTCCTTCTAATTTGTTACGGTATTTGGTCAGAGCGAAATAGGCGCTTTCCCAATTACAGATGCAAGCAAAACCTTCATTCGCTTTCACAATCACAGATCTCGACGCCAGCCACCGAGCGCTGCTCGCATCACGCTGGCAACCTCACCAAGAAACTGCAAGCCATCCCTGCTTTCTTTCCTAGTGCTACAGACAAAATTATGCAGGGAAAATCCTACAAATCTTACTAACAAAATTGGTCCCGCGTCCCGCAGGAAGAGCACACGGTGTGCCTAGGCCGCGTCCGCCTTGCTTGACTCGCCGGCAGTCCACTGCTCGGCAGCGAAAGAGAAGGGCCTGGCGCTGGCGAGGAAGGACGGCATGTCGTCGCCGGCCATGATGACGACGACCTTGGGCTCCCGGTCGAGCGGCGCCATCCTCGCCCCCCGCGCCGACTCCTCCGACTCCGCCGCGCTCCCCCGCCGCGACGAGCCGGTGGGCTTGCGGCGCGTGCAGACGAGCACGATGAGCGCCACCGCGATGAGCGTCATCATGAGCGCGAAGCCGAGGAAGAGGTACGGCGTCGGCGTCCTCCACAGCCCTTGGTGCGCGTGCCCCGACGCCGCCTCTCCGCCGCCGACGCCCACCAGCGCCGCCCCTTCTCTCACCGGCCTCATCGTAACTTATGAAGAGTGCACACGGACGGATCCCTCTCTATCTCTAGCTCCTCCTCTTTCCTCTCTTGATTTCTCTTTCTGCGTGCGTAGGCTGAAGAGTGGTTTTTATTTCCTCTCTTGTTCTCTGTGGCTGCTGCTGCTGTGAGTGGGAGACTGCGACCAAGATGAGCGGAGGCAGGTAGGCAATTTATAGGCGGCGCGGCGGGCAGGGGAGCGGGGAAAAGAAACCGCGCGCGAGACAGATTCGGCTATCAAGCAGCGGCTGGTTTTGCCTTTCGAGACATGCAGCTAGCTGCTGACTGGGATTACAGTAGTATGACGACATTGCCAACGTAGCGTACAAGCATATACCTCGAATCTATGGGGGTGGCTCTGGAGGTTTCTGCAGCGGTGCGAACCTTGCATGCATGCATGCATGCATGCATGGTGAAAATGAGAAGCGGGGACTCGAGAGAACGCGGGCGCGTCAGAGAGTAGTGGCAAGACTTAATACGAGTGCACTGGCAGTGATCGGTGGAGATCAGCACCGCATTGTGGGAGGAGATTCAGTGAACCTAGCCGGCCGTATGGTAAAAGCGTGCCCCGCTGAACTTGGTCAGGAGCTCGGGATTATCCCACGTACGCATTTGTTGGTGCTTAATTGACGCATTCTGGGAAACACGATCGCCAACTTTGTATGTACAGTAGTTCGACGAAGCAGCTGCAGTTTCAGCACTGGCGCGCACTGAGTTAAGCCCATGCATGCGCCGTGAGAGAAATCAATGCTTGTAGTTTTCCGTCATGCGCTGATGAGCCTAGACAGGAACATGGTGATGCAGTGAACCTTGCCGTGGAAAATATGGAGTCGACGAACCTGGTCCAAGGGCTGGGGAATATCCATACACACCGCTTGGTACTACTCCATGCATCCAGCCCAAAATATATTGCACATAATTTTTTGTCAAAGTTAAACTTTGTAAAATTTGACTAAGTATAACCAAAAAAATGTGACCATTTACAATACCATCTGAATATAATGTGAAAATATATTTCCTGTTGATTCCAATAATATCGATTTGATATTTTAGATATTCATAATCTTATCAATATAGTTGGTCAAAGTTTACAAAGTTCAACTTCGATAAAAATCAATACGCAACATATTTTGGGCGGGAGAGATTACTAGTCGGCTCATTGGAACGAACGAACGAACGAACCACCAGAGGCAACACAACTCTCTCGATCGAATAATGGTAACAGTTTCCAAGCTGTTCTCTGGCTAAATCTAGCCGTCCAAACACCCCACAAGATGGCAGAAGTAACTGCATTAATTTGGTTGAAACATTTGTTGCATAACCATCTAGAATTAATATCCTCAAATTTATTGACGGTAATATCAAAAGTACAGAAAACATCATTCCAGAGAATCCTAGTAGCAACAATGCACTCAAAACATAAGTGTTTAACCGTTTCAATTTCTTTGCAAATCTCACATTCTAGAGGTTTTGAAATTTCTCTCTTCCTCAGATTGTTCCTAACCATAACCTTATACTAAGAGAACAACCAAAGAAAAATCCGACGGACGCGCACAAGGTGGTGTGATGGTGTCGTTGTCTGTCGTCATGGCGACGTGGACGACAAGCCTTGCAATGTCTTTGTGTTGATCCATTTCCTAAAAACCAGTCATCGGTAGGTAGATGACAGCGGTGGCTTCTATAGCGTGCGCATGAGGTGTCGCTGAGAGTCAGTTGAACCGGTTCGTGCTCCCGACTCACGATTGGGTTGCTTGGTGAGACTTTAGAATTTAAATATTGTGGCTTCGGGGCGGGGTCAGAGTAATGGCCCCGATCATGACCACCCCATCGTAATACTTTTAGGTATAGCGAAAAATGTCTCCGGGGTTGTGGTTTTGGATTGGCCGATATATTTTCTCTACTCTGTTAAATAACTTACAGTAATAAAAAAAGACACAGAGGTCGAAGATTTTGAACTCCTTTACTAAAGGAAAAAAACGTGCATGCATTCAACACGTACGTACATGCAGGAGCCGTGTGTCGCACTCCCCGCTTTTATCATGCCATGCCACACCAGAGACCAGAAGATCATGGCGGCTTTCGAGCACGAGCTAAAATAAAACTCTTCAAACGCTAACTGACAGACAGGGTATGTATGTATGGCACTTTGTGTACGCCGCCGATGCTTGTCGATCGAAATGCGGCGTCAGGAGCCGGCGAGCTGGCACTCGGCAGCCTTACGTTTCCTCCAACCCGATCGAGTAATGGGCAGAACTGCGAAAGTTTCTCGAACGCCATGGCCAGCGTGCGTGGCAAGCGTGACGTGCTCTCGGCGCCTCGAAGGAAGCAAGCAAGCCGGCCGTGTGAGCCGCCAGATTTGGCCATCCACAGCTGGCTGCGAGAGCATATACTCGATCCACCATCGCGTGCTGCTGAGAGCAATGAAACCAGTTGCTTTGCTAGCCAGCCTTGCCTTGGACCCCTGTCTTGCTAGCTGGTCACCGGCTACCCTACCTACCTAGACAGCTCTTACGATGTTTGCCGTGCTGTGCATGACTCGGGATCCTCTGACTTAGCCTACCCTGACTTTCTCTGACATTGGGTCACTAACATGTAGGGCACACCAGGTGCAGGTCCTACCTGTCAATGAACCAAAGTCAAGTAAAGTTAGGGTGGGCTAAGTCAGAGGATCCGGCTCTGCATGTATGCATATCTTCACGCTTTTGGCTGATGCAAGAAAAAATGGGATAAACGGGAGAAAAGCGGTTGCACGAATCGACCGACCGTCGGTATTGCGAGCGCGACCCGGCGTCGTTGTCTCATTGACGATGGCGGTAAAAGTGTTGGCCACCTTTGACAGGAGGTCAAGTCATTCCTTCCCCATATACGCATGCGCGCGCGGGCTAGATTAGAGATGGGTACAAGTCGTCGTCGCCAAGTTGTGGATTAGTTGCCCCTGCTTTTGACATCAGACGCATGCGCATTAGCTTAATTACTTTGGTGATGGCGCGCGCTAATTAGTGGTTTCACTCCGTGGCCATCCCACGCTAAAGTAAAGCGATCGAGAGAGGGGTGAATTATTAGTGTCACTTTAGTGACTGTTAATGATTAAATTAGCTTCACCTTTAGCGTAGTACATAAAGTTAATTAAGCCTACCATTCTGGAAAAAAGATCAATTACTTACTCACCCGGATTCGTGGCTACAGGCGTTAATCTAGAGTACATTATTATCTGTGGCTTGGGTGTATGAATATAGCTCTGCTTTGTAAATGGCTATGGAAGCTAGAAACATCTGATGGGCTTTGGCAAGATTTGTTAAGGAAGAAATACATAAAAGAAGTTCCGCTTAGTGGAGTCAAAGTTTGTAATGGAGATTCGTGGTTTTCGAGGGGGCTGATGAAAGTTAAAGATATTTTTTATTCCTTCTGTACTCGCAGAATTGGAAATGGAAAAAGGACTCGTTTTTGTGAGGATGTGTGGAATGGTAAGATATCTTTTTCCTTGAGATTCAGACACTTATACAATATATGTGAATCCACTGAGATCACAGTATATCAGGTGTTTACCTCAGGGTGGCAATGTTTGAAATTTAGAAGAACACTGACAGACGAAGCCTTGCAGATGTGGGAAGAGATCCAACAGGTTTTTCGGTCAGATCCTTATATAGGGCTTTAAAAATGGGAACATACAGATTCCCTTTTAAGTCTACTTGGAAATTTTTGGTGCCAGCCAAGGTAAAGATCTTTCTTTGGCTGGCAGTACGCAACATCATCTTGACAAAAGATGTTTTACATCGCCGTGGTTGGAAAGGGGACAAGTTGTGTCAATTCTGTGGTCTGGATGAAACAAATACACACTTGTTTTTTGACTGCCCACTTGCTAGATATATCTGGAATGTAGCATTTTGTGCTCTCGGGTTTAAAAACAAACCGAGAAACATACAACATATGTTAGGATCCTGGCTAAAGAGTTTTGACAAAAAGGATAGACAGTTTGTCGCTGTGGGGGTATCAGCAATTGTTTGGGCGATTTGGAAGACGCGCAATAATGCGTGCTTCCGGTCGATTAAGCCTAATGATCCGATTGCTGTGACCAACATGATAGGTAACATGATTGTTTCTTGGTCTATTTTGCAGGCAAAGGAGGAAAGCCGAAATGTGCTCAATTAGGGAGCCAAACTATTCGTGCGATTATCAAGTGAAGCCTTTGGGGCTTCGAGAGGCTGGCAGCCGGTGGTTCCAAGACTGGAAGGATGATGCTGATGAAGAATACAAGAGGGAAGCTGTAGATGCTGCCAGTAGGTGTGGTGATCTTTTAAGGAGAACGAAGCAGCTGGAGGACCTCATCGAGGCTAGTTGTAGTAGTTTGTTGTTCCTCAGCTCGTTTTTTTCTACTATGTAATAAAAAGAAGTTAGTAGTTTGTGCCTCTAGCCTGGGTTCTTCTGGGCTTTTGGTCGAAGGTTGGTCTAGTCGGCTTGGTAGAGCCATGTCTCTCCCGCTCAGACCCATGTTTGGGTTTCCTGGGTGAAGTTTGCCCGTGAACTTTTTTCCTCTTGTTGTTTTTTATTTTTCTGTAGAACTCCTGTGGTTTCTTTTAATGGAAATCGGGGGGGGGGGGGGACCCCTTAGCTCTAAAAAACATTATTATCTGTGGGTTCCGTCCGGCTGTTGAGATTATCCGAAGATAACTAAATTAGCAACGTGTTCCTGCCTCACTTTAGTCACTGGGGAATATGGCATGACACCATGCATGACAGGAACTGCCCAAAGATAAATAATGTAAAGTTGAAGATCGTTATCCAAACAGAAGCCAAAAAAATGAGGAAGAGGCCTCCGATCTAATTAAGCAGGGCGTAGAGTTGATGAGGAGTAAGAAAACAAGAAAGAAAGAAAGAGGAGAAGAGAGGGACATAGGCGTTTTGCCTCCCGGGTGCGCTCTTTATTTAAAATGCATCTTAAACTCATTTTCATATGTATAAAAAGTGTAAAAGAATGTTCACTCTTAGATCTTAACATAATATGTGTTCACAAAGTCATTTAACGAAAAACGACATATTTTATGTTATATGTACAAAAGATAAAATCTGGTGATAAAATCTGGCTTTTCACGTGACATTTTTTTGAATTTTTTACATGGGCCGTATCGGGTTTTCACAAAACGACCTAATGAACACATAAAATGTGTAGAAGTATATGTGAAATCTATTTAGATTTTTTCGATATGCATCCAGAAGTCAAAGTGGATTTCACGAGAGGATGCCCCTAATACTCATATGGTTCTTCATACATCTGAGACTATCCTCTCAAACGAAAAAGAGAGATTGGCATCACTTTATTAGCAGTTAATGCCTACTCTAGTTTGACCTTTTGCACGAATAAAAATAACTAAGCCTACTTTTTCTGCAGAAAAGGATAATTAAACTGGTTTGGTAACACTAATGATAGATTATGCGTGGATTCATCCGGCTCTTGACATTATCGAAAAGTTAAATAAGCAGACGTGGTTTGTTAGATTCCCGCCTCACTTTAATTACTAGGAAACGGGATGACACCCTAATAGAGTAACATGAAGAGAACAAAGATCAATGATGTAAAGTTGATTTGATCTAAAACACAATGTGCAGTTAAAGATTGAGTGAAGCTTTCCAATTATAAATGAAAAGGAACGAGGGATCAAGATGTCGACTCCGAGCTAATTAAGCAGGACATGCATAGAGTTGACGATCAAGAACTAAGAAAAGAAAAGAAATATGAGACAAACTTAAGCATATATATACTCATGTGGTTCATACATCTCAGCCTATCCTCTCAAACGAAAAAAAGACGTATACAACAGTTTCTGTCTTTTCAGCTACTCCCTCCGTTCCAAATTAATTGACTTCTATTTGTCCACATGTTGATGTATTTAGACATGTTACATGTATAGATATATCCATATTTGTACAAATGGAAGTCATTTAATTTGGAACGGAGGGAGTACATTATAAGAATGCAAAGGATGAGTGCCAACTGATTCGATTCGCAACATGATGCTAGCTGCACTCGATCGTCAGGTTGGCTAGCTACTCGCCAAAATACTTGAGAAAATCCATGCTAGGGCGAAAGTAGCCGGCCGCTCGTAGTGCCCGATCTTTGATAAATCCAATCAAGAAGACAAGAAGCGTCAACCTCACGACGTGATTCGGCATTGCGCGCGCGGCGGCTCAACGTCGCCGGGGACTTGTACACAGAGAGAGAATAATTATCACACCAAACTCAGTCTTTTCATCCCCTGTCACTCACGTACTGACGGGATCACTGCTATCTCCGGCTACTAGTAAGCGCCATTTCGCCCGATGGTTTCGCTCGATTCGCCGCGCACGATTTCGACGTGATATAGATAGACGTTGCCTGATTGTTTTCGTACCGCGGCGATTGTGGCCTTGGTTGGTGATGTGAATCGATCGGGGGTGTTGCTACGAAAGGGAGATGTGAAACAATCGCATGCCTGCAAGAGGGTGACGGAGCCCTGTAATTTGTCCACGCATATCCGCCAAAAATTAACATGCTCTCATGCTGCTGCACGTTGCGATCTCTGCCCAGGATCGAGTGCTTCCAAGGCGTGCGATCGTACGTGCAGATGCATCATGCATGTCTTTCCTAAAAGGCGTTTCTTGTCTTCCTGTTTGCTTCACGGCCAGTATTGTAAGTGCTGCTTGATTTTTTTGATAAAAAGCGTACGAACATATTCTACTGATCTACTCATGGTAGGAGCAACTGATGTCGTTTAAACACGTTTTTCTTCTTCACGGAACTGTCTGAACATGGCCGCCGGACAGGCCCGTCCCTGAGACAGGGCAATAATTGGGCAATAAGTGCGATGACCTAGGGCCCAACCCAATAAGGAGCCAATATATGTGCATCACATATTATTTATGTTTATATATGCAGTTAGAGAATCAATAGAAAACACCGACCTTTGAGAAGGTCCTGCTAGCACAGTCCCATTGTGCCAAATGTCGACTTATCCCTTCCCGTCATTCAAGACCCTTGTTTTAGTTCCGTTCTAGGCCCTCCTAATTTTTTTTTCAACCGTTGCTAATATCGTGGCTTTGTTTTTGAGCAGATGTGCTTAATAAAGTTGTTTGGAGATAAGCACCATTTATTGTTAATTTTATCTCCCGTCCAAGTTATCAAGTAAGTTGTCTAGAAAAAAGTTATTTGGTCAATTGTGCCACGCTAATGGAGTGTGCATCGTACACGGGCTTGTGAGTAGTAAATAGTTCACAACCTAGCCGATCTGCTTGAGTGCATGTGCGACACACTGTTCTTTCTAGGCGATTAACAGAGAACTACGAGTCTTCTATCCGTATACATTGCATGCATATAACAAATTAAACCAAGAAACAACTTAATGTATAAAGTATCTGCATATCTCTAGGAAGTTATTACTATATTACCAAGTACAAGACAATTAGTTTTATAAAACTATGGATAAAACACAACAAAAAAACTAAGCAAATTTTATGAGACTTGACTTGATATATACTTTTTGACAAAGTGCAAAATAAGTATGCAATGCCAACTAATTGTTTAAACCGAGAACAAAAAATACATACTTGGCCATAAGCGTACTAGCTAGTAAATGAGCAATATAATAATTATAGGAAAAAACCTTAGAGATATTTTGTATATTCTACGAGTTTCTATTTACACATTGATTGTTATATCTTTAATTTAATTACACTTTAAATAGGCATTCATGAATTCGAGAAATCTCTGTTAGCTTTAAACGTTAGGATCATGATATTTAAGAAAACTACAACACACAAGGACACTTACATATAGTTGTAATTCACCTAATTGGCATGACTTAATTTGGGAAGACATGTAATTTTTATTTATATCCTCTAATTTTAGTGCAAGTGCAATATTCAATGTCAAAGTTAAAATTATTTAATAAAAACGATTTTTATCTTGATATATAGTTGTACTATCACGTGTTAATTTGCTAGCTATAATGAAAAATAAATGGTTAAAATCACAAGTCAAAAGATTGCGTTGTAAGTGAAAAAAGGTAAAAATGCTTGGTATAAGTGAATGATACTTGTATGTTTTACGTCACCCTAGGCCAACTAATTTAAAAGAATGCACCTGACACCAAATCATCTGTCATTTATCTTCCTTCAAACACCATCAATGTGATTAGTACATGCAGTCACGCTCATTGCGTTCGTGATGGTAGAATCCCGGACACAAGGTCTGTACGGGACATGTCTTTTTAGATTTCTCATTGTTATTTGATTACATGTTAGAGATATATTCCGTGTACGTATAAACAGACGTCTAGGATAGAAGTAGATCTCGTGTCTTGTCTTGCACTCCAAGATGATCCCATGTACGCCTATATATACTCGTCCCGAGGCTCAATAAAACATCCAACATATTCCGCATATCTCTCTATCGTTCTACATGGTATCAGACTAATTAGATCCTACCCTAGAGCAGCCGCCGCCTAGCCCTAGCACCGCCGCCGCTACTCCCAAACCCTAGCGCCGCCGCCCTCATGGCGCCGTGCTAGGCGCCGTCGACACGCTTCCGCCGCGCTGCCCCCGGGGAGGTCGATCTCCATGATCTCCGTCGGGGGCTGCACAACCCGTACGCAGGGCTCGTCCGCCGATCCGTGATCGGCTGCCCTGTAAGTCTCTTCTCCGATCTCTTGATTGGTTTTCTTTTTTTTTGGTTTACCGATCTTAGATTGGATTGAGTCGCCCACCGCCGTCGTCAACCTGCGCCTCTACTCCGACAACGGCATCGACCTGCACCGGCCATCTTCATCAACCGCTCGGCACGGCCGCACGCGCCGCACACAGCGCGCCCCTACGAGTGTCGCGGCAGGCTGTTCTCGTCCGCGCAGTCTTCTTCGCCGGTCCGTCTTCGTCGTCATCGCCCAGGACTTCACCGACAACCTCGCCATCAACTCCGATCTGCGCGTCGTCGTCCACGCCATGGCACGTCCTGCGCCTCCGTCGGTCTGATCAACCGATCTGCGCACATCGCCGCCAAGCCCGTCCTCGAGCACGCGCCTATCACCGATCAAGCAACAGGCTGCCGCAGCGCCACCCCTTCGGGCCGCGCGCTGCCGCCTTGGTCCACCCTCCGGCCTCGAGCGCGCCTTCCCTGGTGCGTACGTCGCCGGTGGCCTCAAGCCGCTGCACCGACTCGCGCACTGCAGCTACGTCGTCCCCTCGGACCGTAGTGCTGCTACACGCGGTCTACCTCGCCGTCCCCGCGCACCGACGTCTCAGGCTACCACCGCGTCGCTCCCACGACGCGGGTCGCCGCCGTCCGCGCATGGTCTTCGTCAAGCTGTCGGCTCTTCATCGCCACGTTCATGTACCGCCGCCGCGCCTCCTCACGTAACCTGCACGGCCTCCGCCGCCGCTGGTTTCGCCGCCTACACCTTCGTCCTCGTCCAGTACAACTTCGTCGCCTACGTCATCACCACCACCCGGCAACGCCGCCTCCCGGCATCGCCACCTACGCGTCTACTCCGACGACCGCGGACTGCATCGGCTCTTCCCCGTCTTCGCCGCTCTGCGCCTCGCTACCGTCCTGGAGCCTTCTCTGCTAGTCTATCACCGACATGGCACGACACCGTACTGGTCCCGCTCTACGCATGCTCGGTGCTGGCAACACCGCTGCGTGCCTTCGTCCCCGACGCGTCCCCGTGCCTGGCAAGCTCGGATCGGCGCCTCGTCTTCATCGGCATCGACAACGTCTTCTTCGGCATCGACTTCTACGACTGCCTCGACCGTGTCCACGACGATTCTTCTTGCATACCCGGTTCTGGCAAAACGTAGTATGCCTACGCCCCTGGTGTGCGCCTAGTTCTGGCACAACTATGGCTGCACATCATCCTCGACGGTTCGAACTGCATCGACCTCGGCATCGACATCCTCGACGACTGCCCTCGATGCTTCTCCGTCATCATCACCATGGCACCTTCTTCGCGCCCGCGGCTTCACGTGCGGCTACCTCGACACCGGCATCTCGGACCACGACATCGACCACGGCGTCCCCTCGCAACGGCTACCTCGACCTCGGCACCGCCTCGCGCTCTTGGCTCCCTCGACATCGGCACAAGGGCTACCACCTCGCCTGAGCTCTCATCAGCTTCCTCTCCGGTCCAAGCATCCGCGCCGCGACATCGACCACGACGCTCCCGCTACGACTGCGGGGGGTGTCAGCCTTCTGGGTCTATTTCGATTTATTTCCAGTCTGACCGTCCACGTCGTTCATGTTGTTCACGACGCTCCCGCTACGACTGCGGGGGAGTGTTAGAGATATATTCCGTGTACGTATAAACAGACGTCTAGGATAGAGATAGATCTTGTGTCTTGTCTTGCACTCCAAGATGACCCCATGTACGCCTATATATACTCGCCCCCGAGGCTCAATAAAACATCCAACATATTCCGCATATCTCTCTATCGTTCTACATTACATACATTGTATCGAGACCAAAACGAGTACCCAATATATGGTTGTCTGTATAAGGATGTTGTGGACATCTCTTATAAATATAGAGGCGTTAAGACATCACACAATTTACAGTTTACGACATTACAAAATAATACACACTACTAACATCATATTTCACCCGTTTCTTAAATGTTGTGAAAGAATGATGCAAGCTAACATGATATTGTGGATATGACCTCGATTATACAAACGAGCCAGACGACGACGTAGGATAGAAAACCAACCCTGCAAAACGCGAAAAGCACGTTCAACATACTTCCTCGCTCCTTGTTGGTGTTAGCATAACTTCATCACTACTACCAGTAATAATTAAGTTGAAAGTTAAGCAAATCATTCCAGAATAAATAATTAGCCCAGATTAGCCCGGATTCGTAGCACTACTAGAAGATCATCAATGCATGGATACGTCCTGCACTTGAGACCATCCAAGAGTTAATTAAACCTCCTGCGGTCATGTCTTTTATATTTCTTGTTTCTTTTTCGGTCGCTTCTGTAAGACTTTTGCCACGACAGTGGCGTTCCTTCTTCTTTAATAATACATGCAATGCTCTTGCATGGTTCAAAAAAAAAAATCCAAGAGTTAATTAAACGTGGTTTGATAGATTCCCGCATCGGGAATCATAATGAGGTGACACCCAGAAACAGAACGAAGATAAATACTCCCTCCGTCCCAAAATAATTGTATTAGATTTGTTCAAAAGTGCGTGTATCTAGACTTGTTTCATGTATAAATACATCCAATTTTGGGTAAATTTGAGACACTTATTTTTGGACGGAGGGAGTATGTGTTCTAAGCTGGACATATAGTTGAAGATCGAGTAGTGCTGCCAATTAAGAAAAGAAAGAATGAGGGGTGAGAGGTCTCCGGTCTAAATTTTAAGCAGGACACAAAGTTGACGATCAAGGTCAAGGAGTAAAACTAAAGGAAAAGAAATAGGAGATGATCGATGTGTCTGATCTATGTATATGGTAAAGCATATATTCATGTGGTTCATATATCTCAACGTACCTATCCTCTCAAACAAAGACAAAGCAGCCGTACACAACAGCTTACAGCCCCCGTCTTTTCATCTGCTATGTACTACTCCCTCCGTATCAAAATATAAAACTTTCTAGTTATTTTCTACACACATGTATCTAGACATGTTTTAGTGCAAGGTTCATGTTTAGGTACTACTATCTCCGTATCAAAATATAAGACTTTCTAGCTACTTTCTGCACACATGTGTGTAGAAAGTATCTATAGAGTTTTATACTCCCTCCGTCCAATAATAACTGTCTCAAATTTGCCAAAAAATAGATGTATCTAGACATGAAACATGTATGGATACATCCACTTTTTGACAAACTTGAGACAGTTATTATCGGACGGAGGGAGTATTTTAATACGGAAGGAGACGGTGGGCCGCTCATGGTGCCCGATCATCTTTTGACAAGTTCAAGACGCGTCGCCGTCAGGACGATTCGGTGGCTGCGCGCGGCGGCTCGACGGACAAGCACTACTGAATAACGATCACACCAAACACATTCTCATTCCTCGGTCACCTTCGACCTGCTCGCCATGCGTGCGGCGAGGTCAAATGCTAACAGCATTACGTGATAGACGTGCCTGAATCCAGCTAAATTCGTCGATCGGTCAGCTCTATCTGGAGCACTAAGCTAGCTAGCGGTATTGATCGCTTTTGGGATGCGGCGATCGATGGTGCTGGCTCTGGTTGGTTGGTGATGTGATGGGAGAAGGCACCGTTCGATCGATCTGGTCCCTGCTTGCCACGAAAGGGAGATGGGGAAAGGTGGCCGGGCGAAACAGCTGCAATGCCTGGGAGAGAGCGACGACGGAGCACCGGAATTTGTGCTTGCATCTTGCACGTTGCGATTTAGGAACAGGAGTGGGTTCTTCCAGTCGTGCGATCGATCGATCGTGTGGATAGCTTGCTGGAAAGGCGTTTCTTGTCCTCCTGCTCCTGGTTTGCTTAGCACGTAATAGCGCAGCATACTTCATTTTGGTCGATCACGTGTTGCACGCCTTCTACTGCGCACGTACGCACGGCCGTAACATCACGAAGCACGCAGTATATGGCCACCATGTACCCGGCACCACCTCCTCTCGCGCCGCGTGCGAATTGGTTGCACCGACGACACGTAGTGGGCGGCACACGACTGCCTCGTGGGATCCCCTATGTCTCGCTACAAGCGAGTCGTACAATCTGAGTCGCCCGCGCGCTCTGCTTGATCGCTTGCAGCGCTCCACCACCTGGCTGGCCCAGTTTGATATTTTCTTTTTTCATTTATTTTGTTTTTGTTTTTGTTTTTGTTTTTGTGTTATTATTTCTTTTCCTAATGTTTTTATTTTTCGTTCCTGTGTTTTATATCCTATATATTTTCTGATAAACTGTATGAATACTTGTTTGAACACATGATCATTGAGTATTATTTTAATTTCTACAAACAATAAAAATGTTATTAAAATGTGTTATCCTATATTAAAAAATGGTTCATGATAAATTAAAAAAGTGCTCACCTATAATAAAAATGGTTCATGATAATGGAGTGTTCGACAACACAGGTTCAAAGATGTTAGCGGTTTCTAAAAATTGCTCATGTGTTCGAAAAAAATGGCTCAAAAACTGTTTGTAGATTCTAAAACACCGGGTCCAAAATATTCGTGGGTACGGAAAAATTGTTCGCGTGTTCGAAAAAAATGTTCAGGAGTTAAAAGAAAATCATGTAGTAAAATAGCGGAGAAAAAATAAAAAGAAAAGAGGAAAAAAACATCATAAAAAAGACAGATAAAAGAAACAGGAAAAAGACACAGAAAAAACAAACAGAGAAAAGAAACACAGAAGAAACGAGAAGAAAATGGAAAACCAAACGTTGCTGGACTGCGGCCCGTTGCAAGTCGCGGACGGGCGAGCGCTACTACTACTCGTAACGGGCGATTCATAGCGGCTGCGGTCCTGGGGCCGGAGCCCGCTGCTAGGCCACGGGTGGAATGGGCCGAATCCTCATGCCACGAAGACAGAACTGGACGGCCCGGCGCTGTCGTCCGGGCCGTGTCCCAACGGAACGGGATTCCCCAACTCCCGAGGGAGCTCCTTTGCGTCGCTAGTTAGCGTCGCTTCCGTCCAGCGCCGCCTACATACTTCCTTACATGGGCCGGCCCAGCTGTTTCACGTGCACAAAAATCACTTCGCTCGCTGCTTCTATGGTTCGCTGCTTCCTGCTCGTGTTGTTCCTTGTAAGTTTAGCTAAATGTTGTGTACAAAGCGATTGGTTAAATAAAATTTGAACAAAAATTCGTGAACAAAAATACTAAGAACAGTTTTGAGCTGCACTTTGTAGATGTTAATTTCAAAAACATTTTTTTAATTCGGAACTATTTTTAAATTTGAAACCATTTTTAAAAATAGACATTTTTAAATTTAGAATCATTTTCAAAATAAACAGTTTTCAAAATTAGAAACATTTTTAAATTTGAAACCATTTTAAATTCAGAACCATTTTTAAAATTGGAACCATTTTCAAAATAGAACCATTTTTAAATTTGGAAATATTTTCAAAAATGAACAAATTTTTAATTTGGAACCATTTTAAAACTTGGACCCATTTTAAAAAATGGAACCATTTTCAAAATGGAACCATTTTAAAGTTGGAACCATTCTCAAATTTTAAAATAGTTCCAATTTTAAAAGAAACGAAAACAAAAAAGAAAAGAAAAAGCGGAAACAAAAAATAGTTCCAATTTGGAACCATTTTAAATTCGGAACCTTTTTAAATTTCGAACCATTTTAAAATTTGGAACCATTTTAAAACATGAACCATTTTTAATTTTGGAACCATTTTCAAAATGGAACCATTTTCGAATTTGGAACCATTTTCAAAATGAAACCATTTTTAAATATGGAACCATTTTCGAAATGGAACCATTTTTAAATTTGGAACCATTTTCAAATTTAAAAATAGTTCCAGTTTCAAAAGAAACGAAAACAAAACAGAAAAGAAAAAAGCGGAAACAAAAAATAGTTCCAATTTGTAACCATTTTAAATTTGGAACCATTTTTAAATTTGGAACCATTTTCAAAATCGGAACCATTTTTCGAATTTTGAAACATTTTCAAAATGGAACCATTTTTTAATTTGGAACAATTTTTATATTTGGAACCATTTTCGAATTTGGAACCATTTTAAATTCGGAACCATTTTTAAAATTGAACCATTTTCAAAATGGAACCATTTTTAAATTTGGAACCATTTTCAAAATGGAACCATTTTCAAAAGTGAATAATTTTCAAAATTGGAACCACTTGAAATTGGGAACCATTTTCAAAATCGAAACCATTTTCAAATCTGGAACCATTTTCAAAATCAAAACCATTTTCAAAATCGGAACCATTTCCAAATGGAACTATTTTTAAATTTGGAACCATTTTCAAAATTGGAAACATTTTCAATTTTGGAACCATTTCCAAAATTGGAACCATTTTAAAAAAATTAAAATAACAAGAAATAATAATAAAAAGAAAACGAAAACAAAACAGAAATGAAAAAAAAACAAAAACAAAGAAAGAAACAGAAAAGAAAAGAAATAGAAAATTGTTCCAAATTTATAAATGGTTCCAATTTTTAAAATGATTCCAAAATTGAAAAAGATTCTAAATTTAAAAAGGGTTCTAAATTTTAAAATTTTCCAATTTAAAAATGTTTCATTTTAAAAATGGCTCAGATTTCGAAAAAAATCAGTTTTGAATTCAGATTTTGAAATTTTTCAAAATCAGAACAATTTTCTAAACGCAATTTCTTTATCTTGGTTGACCATGTTCTGTCTTATCACGAGCTCACTGTTCGGGGCCGCGCGATCCAGATCCAACGAGACGCGCGACGCGGACGTCTCGTGGGGGTCAATTACAGCGACGTGATGCGGTTCCAACGAAGCGAACGTGGGGTCAACGATGCATTTGCCACTCCTCCTCATTCCCCACTCGCGCAGCTCAGCGCACCCGGCGAGCTTGCGCCGCGACCATCGCCGCCGTTCCTCGAGCGACCACCGTTTCTTTAGCGACCACCGCCGCACGCACCACCATCAGAGGCAGGCGGCGGGTTGGCTGGGGTTTGATGGAGGCGCCATCGTGGTCGAGAGTTTCTTCACCGGCGACGTCAGATCTTTGACGGTGGTCTATTTCGCCAAGGAAGGTAACATCGAGATCTTCGTATCAACCTGTATGCTTGTTTCCCTGGCTGGGATCTGGTTCCTAGACGAGTAACATCGGCCCCTCGCTGGGAATTTTTGTGCAGACCGGGAGGGATTTGTCTGTCGTGTTCGGTTGTTTTTTCCGGCGGAAGGTGGTGGAATCCGGGCTTATTTTTGCTGCAGATTGAAGAGAAAGGGCACCTTCATCAATACACCGAAACCTGCAGGTCAGTTTTTTAGATGTAATCTCTCCTGATACTACGGGACGATACTGGGATTAGGTGCATTTGTGTTGTTGTTGAGCTTACACTATATGTAATTTTTCAGCATATCCATTACCATGAACCAAAATCTGCAAAAGACTATGTTCTGAATGTAAGTTATTTTTGCCCTCTGATCCTGCCACTACATGTAAATTTTTCTGCAAATCAGTAAGCATGAACCCAAATCTAAAACAGAGTAGGTTCTAGCTGTAAGTTATTTTTGTAGATGCATTTTTTGTTTCTCTGATCTGCCACTACATGTATTTTTTCTGCAAACCCGTAAGAATGAATCCAAATATAACAGCATAAATGTTTAGATGTAAGGTTTGGGTGAGGGGTTTCTAGATGTTTTTATCACCTGATATATGAATGCTATACCATGGTAGATGTATATGATTATAGATGTAAGTTTTTCGAGGGCATTCTGTGAGCATGAACCATTTCTTTATGGAGTGTTCTTTGCAATAACATGGTACAATGTAAGGTTTTATGGATTGTTAGCACCCCCATGCCCATGGTAGTTCCTTGCAGCTACGTGGTCCAATATAAGTTTTCTTTTAAATGACCAACCTAGTGATCTCATTATGCTAGCAATAGAACCTTGTACAAGGATCAGATAATTGTAAGTGTCATGGACCTTCAGTTAAGCACTTCTAAACAAAACAGGCATGTAATTTACGTAATAGTAGTTTCTGGTGGGATGCAAAGTTAAGGGGTTGGGCAATTTGATCCCATTCTCTCCACACGCATCTTTGCTTTGCAATCAGTTAGCACCGTTATAGCAAAATCTCCAGCATCCATTTTTTTTGTACGCTGCAAAAAACATGGCAAATAAGCTATGAATATCAAACTTTACTTTCAATTGAGAAAACATGCATCTACTTCTTATATTTCATTATTTACTTACAACAGATCATTCTCTAACTTGTTTTTATACTACTGTTAATACTCTCTGCTAGCAAGTTCTTTTTTTCGTGTCCTTGAAATGCAGGTTCAAGAAGATCTTGTTAGTCCAGCAGTTGCATCTTTGCGAAAAACTGTAAGTTTCTAAACTGGAGCTACAGATTTACTTGTGTTCAAATTTGGATCCAAATAAAACTGCTGAAAACAAAATGTAAGAGATGTAATTGTTGCAGCAATTAATGTTCTTTTGTTGGTATCACATAGCTTTTATAATGATGAGAAGTAACTTATATTGGCAGCAAGTAATGTACTTAGCTTCTGTAATTCTACTTTTCAAATCTAGACTAAACTGTGCATTCTTACAGTAAGACTTAAATATCAAGGGAAGTAACTTAAATAGCAAGGGAAGTAACCACAAAGTAAGAAAAAGAGATGGCATTGTTAGTTTGGGTATATGACAGCAATAAAATATAGAACAAGCCTAATGTTTGTTATGCCAGTAAGAAACCATCACTGCCAGTTACCCATTGATATAATTCTACACCGCTTGGATAAATGTTTACATCTACTGTAAGTTTGGTTATATGCCAGTACGAAAATACATGGTACTTGCAGTTTGATTACTTTGCTTGATTTTCGTGTAATCGGGGGTCTGGCTATCATAAGCATGTAAGAAACCATTACTGCCCTTGTCTTACATTCATATACTTCTAAAACACATGGGTATATTGTTACGTCTACTGTATGTTTTTCAGGAACATGGCAGATGTGAAAACTACTGCAATTTTCTGTAGTTACATTTGAAGCTTGAGAGATTTCTATTTTACACTCTCATTTACAGTTTAGATGATCCAGATGTAAATTTATAGCATGAGTAAAAAGCATGGTAGATGAAAGCGACATACTGGTGTAAAAAACCTTAGAGATTTTTGTTTTGTGATCATAGTTTTTTCAGCTGATGTAAAATTACAGTACCATAGTACATGCAAACTTACAGCACTAGCATCTGGATCATCTGAACTTTACTTTCAACTGAGAAAAGTATATGGATCATCTGGATCATCTAAACTTACAGTAGCATGATAACATTTGGAGCATTTTAACTTTACTTTCAATTGAGCAAAATATATCTGGATTATCTAAACTTACAGTAGCATGATTAGTTTTTACACCATGCTTTCAATAGCATCTGGACCATCTAAACTTGCATTAGCATGCAAACATTCCAGTGATTTTGATTTCTTCACAAAGAAATAGTAAGGTGTGGTGTAAGAACTAGTTTCAGAAATAGCAGGGCATGTAAGAACTTTTTAGTTTGGGCAGCAAGTCCTCATGGTACTAATTGGCAAGAAAATCCCAGGAAATTTTTACAACACAGTTTTTCACAAGCAAATGGATATGTTTATCATAGTTTTCTGCTGAAAAATTCCTAATTTTGTACATTTTTTTTGCATATAGTTCACAAGAAATGGCCTAGTTATTTGGTCACCAAATTTGCTCACATTTCTGACAAGATTTTATATCTACATGATCAGAGGGATGTAGATTGCGGATCATCTACTAGTTGATTGAGGGAAGGAGCTCATGGAAGCATTGAAGAAACTGATGAGGGGGATGATCTGATGTTGATTTGAAGAACGTACATCTGTTTTTTTCCGAATCCTCTGCTTGCTGAAACTTTTTAGATCCTTTTTTCTGCAATTTCTACTTTCTGATTGAGCTGCAATCAGTAGGATCTGTGTGTTTCTTTTGGAGATATATGTTTGGGTTGATGGAAAGTTTTTGATGTACATTAGGTTTTAGTGTGTTGTTTTGTTGTTGAAACCTGGGGAAAGAGGGTCGGTGGGAGGACATAAGGGATTCTTGAGATGTTTCTCTTTTTGCAGGGATGTAAATCTTTGGATTTCCTGGGGGCGAGCTAGGGTTTCTTACAGAGGCGGCTATGGCACAGTGAGGGGAGGAAGAAGAACACCAGGGTCACGTGAATCCTGGGGCCTGGGCGCCTGGCCTGTCTCTGCCGGGTCTCGGGATTGGTCATGCCAAAAACCTGGGCCGCGTCCTGGGTCGTTCGCGTGGGAATTCTTTCCCTTTCGCGAAACGTTTTCTTTCCATTTTTGGCATCTTTCGCGAAATGTTTTCTTTCCGTTTTTGGCATGTCGGGACTGACCTCGCTATAAGCCAGATCGTGGTTGACCACGACGTAGCATCGTCCTTTTCTAAAATAGAAAATTGAAAAGAAAAAGAAAAGAGAAAATCAAAAAACGGAGAACTAAATCTGCTCACTAGAATTTGGCGCTAGGAGGATGAGAAAACGGAAGCAGGAAAAAAATGAGCGTCTCATGTCGAAAAACAAAACAGGAAGGAGCGTCTGGCGAGTGGAGACCGTGAAACGAGCATCCGAACTAAATGGGCCCGGCCCGGTAGAGAGCTACTTCAGGCGGCGCGACGGTACAGCGCCGCTAACGAGCGGCATATAGGATTTGCCAACTCCCGATACCGAAACCAACCGTCGGATCGGCCGAACCACACAGCACAGCACAGCACGCACGCGCGCGAGCAGGTTGCCCCACGGTGCCTCAGGCCAGGCGCACGACAGGTAGGCCAAGCGCGCAAACCCTAGATCCAGAGCCCTGGGGACAGACGCCGCGCCTTATCTCTCCACTCCCGGAGAGTTGCCCCCGCGCGCCCCCCGGTCAGCTAGCCCCGCCGCCGGCCATCCCTCTCCCCTCGCCTCGCCCGGCGCGAGCGAGGCGCCGGCCGTAAATCGTCTTCTGGTAATCAATCACACCCGCCTGCTTTAAAGGACGGGTTATTTGGTACTAAGAATTTGCTATTAAGTGATATACTGCCTGCTCGCAATTGTCACGATTTAGAGCAAAAATCAGGTTCAGTAAGTAGATAATTTCGTTTTTCTACAATTCGGTACTTTCTGCTCTATCACTGCGTTCATGATTCATGTTGTGGAGAGGCCTTCTGGTTCTTCAGTGAGGCGATTTTCTTGCTTCGCCTTGCCCGAATGCCGCCCCTATTTTAGTAGGTACTAGGTAGGAATATGGTTCTGGCGAGAACTTTGTCATTTGCTCTGACCTGAATTCAAGTACTGTAATTTAGTTATGTCACTTGAATTGCTCAAGCTCCTGCTTTATGGAGCTAGGAATGAAGAAATGGACTAGTTTGCTTAAACCTTGTGTGTACGCCCTTACTTCCAGACCACCCACCAATTTGATCATACTTGAACACATTAGATCAGTTAAGTCACCGTTTAGTCTCCCCGCAAAAAAGAAAACAAAGTCACCCTTTGAACATTATTGCCTAATTGGGCTGAGTTTCAGTCACAGGCACACCATTTACACCCCTACAATGTTTTCTCGTATGGTCCTTATAATAATTTTCTCACGGAAAAGGCAATGGCGTGATTTTTGAAAGCCTTGAAGTAAGTTGTTTCGTTGGAAGATTCCTGTACTCTAGAAAATGCTGAAACAACCAACTAGGCAACTACTATGCAAAGTTACCTTTCTGGCTTAATAAACTCATTCAATTACTGAAATTCTATTCAACTTATTACAGTTGCCTAATTTCTGCATTCGTTTGATCTTGTTAAGAAGCAGGCACTCATGGGGAAGGGACAGATTGTGGCTGTTCTCCAGATAGGTGGGGAATTCACCACAGATGCTGATGGGAATATGTCATATTCTGGTGGAGAGGCACATGCGATGCTTGTCAAAAGTGACTGGACTTTTAGTGCATTTAAGCATGAGATATCTTCGACACTGAACAATATCAAAGTTGACCAGTTCTTGTTCAAGTATTTCCTTCCAAAGAATAATAGAACCTTGATTTCTATTTCCAATGACAAGGACCTACATCGCATGGTGGAATTCCATGCTGAGTCGGAGACAACGTACATTTATGTCATAGAGAAGGTTGAAAACAGGTACCTCTCTGTCCCTGTCTCAAAATCAATTGTTTTTGTCCATTGCATTGCCAAACTGACAAATTAAATATTTGCAGGGCACTGAGCATTGTTGCTGACTCGGGCACTTTTGTAGTAGATGCACCTGGCGTTGTCCCAACGACCCCGGATGGGTCTAAGAGGCAAAAAGTGTGTGCAGCTTGGAAGGATGTGATAACTGGAGTTGGCCAAGTATTTGAAAGTCCTAAGGATTTCCGTGATGCCCTTCATAAGTACGCCATTGCGCATAGGTTTCATTACAGATTTATCAAGAATGATTCATCTCGTGTTACCGCGGAATGTTCTGGTGAAGATTGCCCATGGCGGATACATGCTTCCAAGTCCCCTGCCAAGAAAGATTTCATGATCAAGAAAATGTCTGAAAGCCACACCTGTGAGTCTGAAACAGTCAAAAGTCATAAATTGGCATCACAGCGATGGGTTGCTAGTGTTATAAAAGAAAAGTTACGTGATAGCCCAAACTACAGGCCAAGAGACATCGCAAATGATCTCCAACAAGAGTATGGACTGTCCCTAAATTACTCACAGGCTTGGCGTGGAAGAACAATTGCTCAGAGAGAGCTTTATAGCTCACATGAGGAGGCATGCATCCAGCTACCTTTGTTTTGTGAGCGGATTAAAGATACAAACCCTGGAAGTGTGGCAACAGTAGTGACTATGGAAGATTCAAAATTCTGTTTCTTTGTTGCCTTCAATGCATCGCTTCATGGTTTTGAGCATGGGTGCAGGCCACTTCTTTTCCTTGATGCAGTATCTCCGAAACCAAATAAGCAGTGGAAGTTACTGACTGCTTCTTCAGTTGATGGGGAAGGCGATGTCTTCCCAGTTGCATTCACTGTAGTGGATTCTGAGAACCGTGAAAACTGGCATTGGTTTCTTGAGAAACTAAAATCTTCACTGTCAGGATCTCGTGCTATAACATTCATATCTAATGGAGAAAATGGACTATGGGATGAAGTACCTGTGGTTTTCCCTGACAGTCATCATGGATACTGCATAGACTTTCTTATTGAAGAATTTAAGCTGCAATTGGACGATGCATGGACTGAAGAAGTAAGAGATGCCATGGTTGAGCATCTTATGAAGGCCATTTATTCATGCACAGTTGATGAGTTCAATCAGCATTTGGAACAAATTAAAGGTGAATCGGAGAAGCTTGCTGATTGGCTTTTGGAGATCAAACCTGAGCGGTGGTCAGATGCGCTTTTCAAGGGGTCACGGTATGGTCAGTACTCATGCAATATTTCTAACACTATTGTCGACTGGATGCCCTCAAGATATGAGCTTTCAGTTGTGCAGTTGGTTGACACAATAAGATGCAAGCTCATGGAGATGATGTACACGCGTAGAGAGTCTTCTAATGAATGGGCTGAGGTATTAACGCCTGCAGCTAACCAGAGATTGCAGGAAGAGGTGAGCAAAGTTCAGTCACTCAATGTTATGCCCCCAGAAAGTGATGGAGATGGCAATTTGTTTAAGGTGTGCGATGACTCGGTTAATGTTGTCAACATCGACACTTGTGACTGCACCTGCCGAAAGTGGCATGTTTCTGGGCTGCCATGCATGCATGCGATGGCAGTATTTGAACGCACTGGGCAGTATGCCTATGACTACTGTGTGAAGTATTTCACGACAGAATGCTACCGGTTGACGTATGCTGAGTCCATAAATCCGATACCTGATGCTGTCCCGCCTTCTAATGCATTAACTGATCCGTCGCAGAGTCCAGCGACATACCCATTCCCATTGCGAACTCGTCGGCGGGTTGGCAGGCCGAAAGAGAAACCAGCTGATCCGCGCATCACAATTAAAAGGGCAGTCCGCTGCAGCAGATGTAAAGGGTATGGTCACAACAAAGCGACTTGCAGGATTCCTATCAGCGGCGAAGCCTTGCCATCGGCTGAGCTCTCCCTCTCCGAAGTACCCAATTAAGGTGGAGGGTTGCTCCTGATGTTCCCTGTCAGCTACTTCTTTCTTTGAGTAACCTGTAATATAGGTAGTTGTTGATCTGTAGCTCAGATTGCTTCGTAAGCTTGTCGTATTCGCTGCCATGCTTATGCTAAAGACGTTCAGCTCGTAAATCAAACATTGTGATGGACACCACCATGAGAGTAACTTTGGAAATTCTGGTGCCCGGTCTATTGCTGTATTTACCATTCCTCCTGTTGTGTTGGCTGTCTTATCATCTTTTCAAATTATTTTGATGTTCAGGGCACTTGAAATGCACTTGGTATCTGCTCGGGTGTTTTACCTGTTATGCCTGAAGTAACTTTATCTCTTGTCCACCGGTCCATTGAACATTTTTTTCACAGCAAGACATAGTAGTCTATCTGCTGTGATACTCTTGAGTAAACAAACACTGAAACACAGACGCGAGAACTCGAGGAAGATAATGGGATGTTTGTTGCTTCATGTTGAGCCAGGAGATATCTGTGATGTTCTACCGTACTATTTTTATATTCGAGTGTTCATTTTAAATTTTGTCTGCTGCAATATGAGATGTTCTTCCAGTGAATGCTGTAATCGCTGTGCTTTATTAGGATGGGACATTGCTGTATTTGGACTTCTCGATCCTTTTTACTTTCATTTTGGGTGTCCACCCAATCTCATTCTTTTTGTAGTTTCATTTTTCTCGAACTTATGTACATCTTCGATCAGTTACTAACCCCCAGTTAGGCTATGTTTGTTTCTAGAGTTTTTTTAGGGATTGGTGGGGATTATCCCAGTCAAACCCCCAAATACTCACATATACCAAAATATCGTTTGTTTCTAGAGTATTGGACAGGTTTTATCCCCACCTTTCTTCACAAATCACCAAACTCTAGTTCATTTTTCTCAATCCCCTAGAGGATTCAATACACTACCCCTACCTAGTGGATTATCCCTACCAATCCCCTAGCGGATTGGGTAAAGTTTGGGGTTTCACCCAATACACTAGATGATTATCCCCACCAATCCCTAAAAAAACTCTATAAACAAACATAGCCATAACGAATACGTGTCCTCTTTTCATCCAGTTTACCCGACGCGTGGCAAAAACGCTGATGTGACGAGGCTAACGTGGACTGAACAAGCGTGGCCGCCCACCGTGGCGCCGTCCCCTCTCCTCGGTTACATCTTCGATCAGCTACTTACTAGCAGAGCATCTTGGATACTGGCGAGTTCGCGCGCCCTCACCAAACCAGGCATGGCGCACTCGGCCCGCCCTCCACGGTACAAGTATGCGGCGGTGTCGCTGTCGCCGAGCTGCCTCACGAAGCTGGTCGGTAACGCTACCAAGCCCTGCACTGCCCGCCATTGCCCTCCTCCTCCTCTGCTCCCCTTTCACATTCCTGACCGGCTCTGTTCCTACGTGCTCTGTGGTTGCAGCGCGTTCCGGCGGAGTTCGCGGCACGCCTGCAGCCCGGCGCCGGGGAGGAGGAGCGGGAGGTGATCGTGGTGGGCCCGGTCGGCAAGGTCTGGCGCGTGGAGCTGCGCTGGCAGGACGGCGCGTGCTGGCTGGTCGGCGGCTGGGCGGACCTCGCGGCCGCGCACGGCATCGGCGCCGGCTGGTCTGTCGTGCTGCGGCGCGAGCGGCGCGGGGTGGCCACCCTTAGCGCGTTCGACCCGGGCCGCTGCCTCGCGCGACTCTGCACCCCACACGCAGGTGATTCTTTCTACGGTGCACAGAGGTGCATTTTACGCCTTTCTTTTATGGGAAGTTGAACTTTTAGTTCATTTTATTGCAACAATATGTGTATGGTTGCGTAGGCGTGACGTCCAAGATCAGGCCCCGGTTCCTCAAGCTGCTGCAACCGGATGACCTAGAGAAGATGGTGAGCAAGGAACCTAGCAAGGCAAGCTAGTCTCCTAGTTTTATTCGATTCTACGCTTCATTTTTTTGCTTTCAATTTTGTTTCAGAGGATCCCTGCTCAGTTTGTTCAGCAACACTTGACTGAGGCTGGAAGTTGCCCGAGTAGCAGCCAAAACGCCCTGATCTTGTGCCCTCTGGGCAAGGTCTGGCCAGTGAAGCTAGATCATGGTCAGTCGGATGTGCTGCACGGAGACGTCTGGGCGCGGTTCCTGGCGGCGCATGATCTCTCCGAAGGAAGCATCCTGCTGTTCAGATACGAAGGTAACATGGCGTTTTCAGTCGAGGTGTTCCTGCGGAATGGATGTCTGAAGGAGTACCATGGAACACTTGCTCTGTGTACAACTGATGCTGCAATGGGGCCAACTAGCACTACACTCCCGCAAAGTAAGGCGATACATTCTTCCCGGAGTTTGAAATGTTTTCGTGTGGAAATCCTGCTTACTTTCATGTGAATTTCCGTAGTTCCAAACCACAGTTGAACAATATTTATGATGTTTGTTTTGTCATGTGAAATGTAAATTGTGCAGGTCGCAAGCGGCCTGTAGCTGCAGCAGCTGCCAGCAAGAAAAGGAGGAACGATAAACAAGTGGTTTATGCTATTGCTGCAACGGCCCAGCCGAAGAGTAAGCCTGCAACGGTCCAGCAGCAGAGCAAACCTGCTGGGATTTTGCCGAGGCACTCATTCACAAAGGAGATGACCAGCTCTTACCTTAATAGATTCTTAGTGAGCACTGCATTTTTTCTCTTTATAATTTGGTTTATCTGGGTATGGACACAAATGTTGAAGGATTAGAAATTAATCTTAATGCCTTATATGCTGTACCAGGTATTTCATCACATTTTTTTTTTTTAGAGCAACCGGCAGGAGCACTGCCTCTTCATATAGATAGAAAGAAGTGAAACCACATTGTACACGGGAGTGTACACAGATGGCATGTTTTTGTTAGGTGGTAAAACATGCCAAAATCCACGAAGCTCTAAAAAATATCAAAAACTAATCCGGGTCTGGCGGGGGGGCCGGTGTGTATGCGGCGAAGGCGCGACCCCGCTGCAGAATGTCTTCCCAAGCAAGGGTGGCGACCTCCACAAAAGTCATGCGTTTTCCGGTGAAAATGCGCCTGTTTCGCTCCTTCCAAACGTTCCAGAGAATGTAAAGCAGGCGGCCACTAGTCCGCTTCTGGATCTTCTTTGGCTTTCCGGAGATCATGCTATCCCACCACTCCGAGATAGACGTGAAGCTGGGCCCCTGCGCCTGGTTGTTGATACCATCCCAAGAGTTCACCAGGTTTCCCACGGCGATGGAGAAGGGGCAGTCTTTGCAGAGATGGATCGTAGTTTCAGGCGCGCCGAGGCAAAGCTGACAGCTGGGGTCGTGTGGCCATCCCCTGATAGCGAGCATGTCCGCCGTCAAGAGCTTCCCGTGGATGGCCAGCCAAGCAAAGAGCTTGCACTTTGGTTCGGCATCAGCAGTCCAAATCTTGCCAGCTTCAAACTTAGGGAAGGATCCGTGGAATTGCGCTCTGTAGGCGGAGCTAGTGCTGTAGACCCCGTCATTAGTCAGAGTCCACGAGATGTCGTCCGGCAAATCCGGCGTGAGGATAGTGGTGGTAACCGTGTCCCAAATCTCGATGAACTGAGTAAGCTGAATGGGGTTGCTGAGGCGAGCGATGGAGCGAATCCAGTTGTCGTCCTGCATTTCTTTTGCGACGGAGCGGTTCTTTCGTGTCGCAATCTTGAACAAGTCAGGGGCCCATAGCCGCAGCGGTCCCTTGCCGCACCAGTTGTCTTTCCAGAATGAAGCCTTTTCTCCGTTGCCGAGGGTGATTTTGGTGGAAGCCCTGAATAAGTCCATGTCCTTGTCGTCGCAGGGCAAAGTGGAGCCGTACCAGGGGCGCCCCGAGTCCTTCCACTGCAGCCAAGGCCAGCGAAGTCGAAGAGCCCTTCCTTGCTTCTCAAGATCAGGCATCCCAAGTCCGCCCCACTCCTTGGGGCGGCAGACCGTCTTCCAGTTAACCAAAGCATGCCCTCCAGCGGCGTGCTCTCCCTCGTCCCCAGCCCAGACGAAATTCCGTGCAATCCTTGCAAACTTGTCCCGTGCCCACTTGGACATGGGGATAACCGTGGCATGGTAGGTGGACATGGCCATGAGCACCGTTTTTGCGAGAGTGACCCTCCCTGGCCGAGCCAGATTCTTGCCAATCCACCCCAGGAGCTTGGCAGCGGTCTTGTCAATGAGGGGCTGGATGTCAATCTTACGAAGCCGGCGAAAGTGAAGAGGGAGCCCCAAATATTTCCCCGGGAAAGTGCCAATCTTTGCCGGGAAGTCGGAGAGGATGTCGGGGAGGTCAATAGCGGCGCAGCGGATCGGAAAGACCTCGGTTTTTTCCATGTTGGTTACCAACCCGCTTGCCTTTCCAAAGCATTCCAAAATGGCGGACATGGCATGTAATTCCTCCTTAACCGGGTTGGCGAAGATGCCAGCGTCGTCAGCGTAGAGAGAGACCCTGCAACGCGCGGTCCGTGACCTGATGGGGCTCAGGATACCATGATCAGTGGCCAGCGACAGAATTCTCTGAAGCGGATCAATGGCGATGATGAATAGCATGGGGGACAGCGGGTCCCCCTGTCGAAGTCCGCGTGCATGAGTGAAAGGAGTCCCCGGGTCTCCGTTCAGGAGAACTCTTGAAGTGGCTGAGGCGAGGGAGAGACATATCCATTCCCGCCACCTAGGACCGAAACCAATAGCCGTGAGGACCTCGAGGAGGTAGGCCCAGCCCACCGAGTCGAAAGCCTTTGAGATATCTAGCTTGAGAAAGAGGCTCGGCGTCTTGGATGAATGCAACTCCTTTATCAGATTCTGCACGTGCAGAAAATTGTCGTGTATGCTGCGCTTCTTCACAAAGGCGCTCTGACACTTTGACACGAGCGTGGACAGCAGGGGCGCAAGGCGGTTTGCAAGCAACTTGGAGAAGATCTTCGAGAGACTGTGGATGAGGCTAATCGGGCGGTAGTCCCCCACCGCGGTCGCGTCCTCCTTCTTGGGCAGGAGCACGATGTTTGCAGAGTTGACTAAGCTTGTGCAACCCCCACTGTGCAAGGACATGTGGGTGATTGCCGCTATTGTGTCTCCCTTGATGATCTCCCAGCAAGATTTGTAGAAGGCGCCGATGAATCCGTCGGGGCCCGGAGCCTTTACCGAAGGCAGGGAGAACACCGCCTCTTTAATCTCGGACTCTCCAAAGGGGGCTTCCAAATCCGAGAGGTCGTGGGGCGCGTAGCCCAGAGCCGTCCAATCCAGGCTAAGATGCCTGGGGACCGTGGATCCGAGGTGTGAGCTGAAGTGCTGAAGGAGGACCTCTTCCTTGTCCTTAGTGGTAATTGCCATGCCCGCATCGGTAACCAGCCTCTGAATGTAAATCTTTCTTCTGCGCCCATTTGCGCGGGCGTGAAAGAGCTTCGAGTTTGCGTCGCCAAGACGGATCCAAGTGAGACGTGAGCGCTGACGCAGCTTCATTTTGTCGATGGCGAGAAGTCCCAAGTAAGAGGTCTTTAAGGTGCGCCGAAGACCACGTTCCTCCTCAGACAAGGGCCTCGCCTCCTCAGCCTGATCAAGACGCAAGATAATCTCTTTTGCGGTAGCCAACTGCTTGCGGATGTCACCAACACTCTGCCTTTGCCATTTCTTGAGAGCTTTTGCAGTGCGGGAAAGCTTGGTGTGGAAGCGCCGAATAGGGTCTGTGGCTTGAATGTGCTTGTTCCAAGCCACAGACACAGTCTCTTTGAAGCCAGGCATACGGAGCCAGAATTCCTCGAACTTGAAGGAAGGCCTTCTAGTGCTGGCGACGGATCCTTGCAAGAACAAAGGAGCGTGGTCGGAGCATGCCGAAGTGATGGCCTGAAGATGAGCATCCGGGAAGAGCAAATCCCATTCGTCGGAGAAGAAGACGTGATCTATCCTTGTGAGCACGGGGTCCGCTTGCGCATTTGACCATGTGAACCGCCTTCCGTCCATACGCATGTCCTTCAACTGAAGAAAGTCCCGGGCGGAGCGGAACTTTCCGATGAGCCGACGGTTTATGTTGAGGTTGTTCTTGTCGGATGCTTTAGTGATGAGGTTGAAGTCTCCAACTATGAGCCATGCGTCGAGCGCCATCGTTTTCAGACCACGTAGCTCCTCGATGAACTCGAGCTTTTCCGGCTCACCTTGCGGCCCATAGACGCAAGTGATCGTCCATGAGGCTCCGTCGCCAAGCATCGTTACCGTGGCAGAGAGGGTGGCGGCGGTGACATGAAGATTTGAGAGGCTGAAGTAGGAGTCCGAGACCGCCAGAATCATGCCACCCCGAGTGCCGGTGGCGGGGAGGACGGCGTAGTTGGCGGTGAAGCTTGGACCTAGCGTTTCGGAGATGATGGCGTTGTCGACCATGTCGAGCTTTGTCTCCTGAAGACAGACTATCGTGGCATGCGTGTCGCGGATGAGGTCTCGCACGGCGTCGCGACGAACCTTGTTGTTTAGGCCTCTGGGGTTCCAGTTGAACAGATTCACATTCTTTTGCGACATTAAAAGAAACTGGAGAGCACGGTGCAGTAGCAGTGGACGAGTCGCGCAGTGTAGATCTTCTGATGACTTTGACGAAGATTAACTTTGTTGAGTGCAGTTGCATAAAGTAGACTAATACGACGGAAAACAGTAAGATACAGATACATGATGCATGCATAGCAGCTACGGGGCCCTTGCCCAGGGTGCAATCTAGTCTTAGTTGCACTAAACATCAGTGGAGCTCTTCTCGGGTGCGGCCACGACCTTGCCGTTGCCACTCTTCTTCATCTTCTTGACCTGCTTCACGAGCGCCTCCAGCGCCTTGACAACATTTCCGGCGAGAGGTGCATGCAGGAACATCTGCCGATATGCTGCGCGGGAAGCGTCGTCGAAAGCAGCCCCTGGCGCGAGGATGCCGCAGACGCGCGCGATGAGCTCCTGGATGCCTTCAGCCCCCTCACCCCGCTGCTTCCCCTTCTTCTTGTTCATTCCGGCGTCAGGATCATCCGCAAGCAGCTTGGCCTTCTTCTTGATAGCGATGCGCCCACTGCGCCGAGGCGAGAACAGCAGCAGCAGCGCGCCTTTCTTCTTCTTGGTCGGAGGCGTGCTGAGAAGAGGAGATAGCACTGGCGCCGCGACGAGGCTGATGAACTGCTGCAAATCCCCCCCTCCAACAGCGGCAGAGGAGGCGTCCGGGCCCGGGGTAGCCACGGCGAGGTTAGCGGCCGGTGACGAGCTGAGCCGTGGCGTGGTAGAGGGCCGCGTCGAACCTCCTTGGCCCGGTGTAGCCGCGGCGAGGCTAGCGTCCGGAGAGGAGCCGTGCCGAGGCGTGGTGGTGAGCCGCGTCGAGCCTCCTTCTGCGTCCCAGACTTCATTTCCCGCATCGAGCTCCAGGCGGGCCAGCTTGCCCACCGCGTTGTGCATGTCCTCTGCCTCCCGACCATGGGGGCCGTCTGTCTCCGTCACAGCCGCTGGGGAAGGAATCCCGCAGGTCGTGCCGTGGGGCTCGACAGGTGGGAGGGACCCCATCGCCCTGTCCAGCAGCGCTGTCGCTCGCAGGTTCCAGTCCCGCAGGGCCGCGGACTCCGCAATCAGCGGCTTGACGGCGCCGTCAATGCAAGCCTGGAGCTCAGCACGCAGGGATGCCGCTTCGTCGGCGAGGATGCCGCGGATGTCCGCCTCCGTGATGGTGGCGCGAGGAGGCGGCTGCGTCGAGGGCGTAGGCGCAGCCATGGTCTGCACGAAGTCGAGCGCGGCCTGAGGCGAAGGAGGAGTTACAAAGCATCCCATGATGTCCGTGCCCAGCGCGGGCATGCTTGCGTCGCGCCGACGGCCGTAGTTGCTGCTCCCCGCGTCGCGGCGTCTTGGGGAGCGAGTGCGGGCGCGGTGGATGATGCCGTCCGCGTCGCGGCGCTCGCCGCGGTGTCCACGGGCGTCTTTGCCCTTTCCGTCGTGCTCGTAGTCGTCGTCGTCGTCGCGCCGTGGCTGAAACCGATGTGGGTGATCATCGCGCGCGGCCCGCCGCTCCTGGCGAGCACGCTCCCTGTCCCGAGCCTCCTTTGCCCGGGCCTCCTCCTCGTTGCCTTCATCGCACAGGAGAGGGGTTTGCCTGTCCCCGTCGATGGTGCGGAAGAACCAGTCGAACTTGACTGGAGTGGGCTTGAAGGCGTCGGCGTCGGTGCTGGAGCCGAAGAAGTCCAGCGGCGCCGTGGAGTAGTCCTCCATCATGTCGAGGTGGACGAGGACCCGGAAAGTGGCTCCGCGCTTGCTGCCCGTTGGCCGGACCTCGTGGACGAACACCTCGTCCGCGACGCCGCCCTTGCCGCGGCTGGTGAAGGTGAGCCAGATTACCTTCGGGATCATGCTGGGGTTTGCAGTCCATGCCCAGCAGTCGAGCGTCTCGGAGCTAGCCATGAGCGCGGACCTTTCCTCGAGGCGGTCGAAGGAGCAGCGCCGAGCAATGATTCGCTCGGCGACGTACGGCGTGTGGCCGTAGGCTGGCACGTTCTCGAGGCAGAGCCGGACGCGGTAGGAGTAGGCTGCCCCGAAAGCATGCTCCAGAGGCCTCCATGGCCTGATTTGCACAAGGGCTCCTTCCGCCTTGACGCGGCCGCGCCTGAGCACCTCCGTGCAGTGGGCCTTGTGCTCGAACTTGACGAGGAATTGCACGGGCTGGTGCGGGCAGACGGAGACATCGCGATGGCTGAGGCGGAATTGCTTGCGGATAGCCCGATCGACGGCGAGGGCGTCCACCTTGCGCTTGTCCTTGATGTTGACGACCCAGGCGATGGCGGCCGTCTCCTCCCAGGTCTTGACCTCTTGGTCGAGCTCGCGCGTCATGGCGATGATGACCGTGTCCTCCAGGGGCCGCGTGGCCGCCGCCCCGATGCCGCTGTCAGCCATAGGCACAGGAGGCGGTGGGGGAGGCGGGGTCGGAGCTTGCGGCGGAGCTTGGAGCGGAGCCGCGGCGACCTTGGCCCACGACAGAGCCCCTTTTGCGAGCGGAGAGGAAGCAGGCCGGCGTGGAGTAGGGCGGACAGGGGCCGGCTTGGGCAGCTTGGAGGCGAGGCGGAGAGGGCAGTTGCGCTCCTTGTGGCCGGAGAGGTCGCAGGAGAGGCACCGCACGGGGTCACGACACGCTGCGGAGCCGTGGTGCTTGAGGGGGGCAAGACAACGGCCGCATTTTCCATCCGTGCGCCTTTTGAAGCGGAGCTTGGCCGCGTCCTGCTGGGAGCGCCGCGTAGCAGGGCCCGCCACGCCGCCATCACGTCGGCTTGAATGCCCGTCCCGTCGTGGACGGCGCCGCGACTTTGGGGAGAGCCATCCCTCGTCGTCGTTTCGGGCAGAGGGCGCCGCGGGCGGAGGTGACGCGCCATGAAGGCCTGCAGTACCTTGGTGGTTGGAGGGGGCGATGACGATGGAGCGGAGCCGGTTCGCATTGAGAGCAGGCTCCTCCTGCTCATCCTGCGGCGCATTGAAGTCGATGGAGCCAGCTGCCGTGCTGAAGACGGAGGAGATGGCCACGCCATCGAGGTGACCAGGGATGGGCGACGCGGAGTCAGGGACCTCCTCTCCAGAGGATGACGAGAGCAGCAGGGACCTTGGCGGCGTGGAGAGCTCCGGCGTGACGACCCGATCCAGATCTGGATCGGAGACAAGCGCAGAGGCGCGCAGGAGACGGCGCCGCTCCTCCGAGAGGAACCACGGGGCCTGCGGCGCGAGGCGGACCGGAACAAACGGCGGCGGGGGGAGGTGGGTGGGTGGGGGTGGTGGGATTGCCGCCGGCGAGCCCGCAGGCGCGGGGGGCGGAGAAGTCGCCTTACCTGGGAGCTCCAACGGCAGCATCTTTGTCTTAAGAACTTTCTCTGTCTATTTCATCACATTAAACTGTTAAGCCTACAATTGTAACCTTTTTCATTACAAACAACAAACTGTGCTATCAACTTCAATAATTCTGTACTGTATGAAGTTTCTATGAAATGCCTTCAATCAAATGGTGACAATGACCTGACATGATGTCTGTTTTGTAAGGAGTCTTACAAAGTAGCTATTTGGATCATTCCAAGCCAGGCCTTCTCTACTCTGTAAACAAATCTACTGTTTGCACTTGTTTCAACCTAGACAAAATTTTAAGCTTAGTTTGCAGTGTACACAGAACTTCACTCAAATGATATTTCTTACATCGAACCCTCATTTATTATGTACTAATTGTGAACGGCTAGTTTGCTAAACTAATCATACATATCTCTCAGACTCTGACAAGTGTTTCTTCAAATTCTGGTAACAATGCAGGCTGTAGAGGCAAAGTTTTGCAACTCAGTTGGCCTTCCACAGGAATGTACAATCGAACTTAAAACATCCATGAAAAGCGCAAGATCTTGGCCAGTAGCTTTCAAGTTCAAGGCCTTCGGCTCCATAGCGGGAGAAGGTTGGAAAAGGTTTTGCCAAGACAACAAGGTGGAAGTAGGTGATCTCTGCACCTTCGAGGTCGTTGAAAAAACGGTCTGGCTTGTTGTAATCGAGTGATGTTTGATCATGCGCAGCTTGTACAAGCAAAACACTAGTCCCAGCATTTTGCGTACCAACACAAATGGCAGTTCTTGGTCAGTGATATGCCATGTGAAACACCAGTGTATCTGGGTAGTCCAGTAGACAAATTAATCTATGTTAGGGTCACTGTGACATCCGTGTTTGCTGAGTGTCAGTAGATTAGTCTATGCATCTAGGTTAATAGGTAGTCCAGTGGATAAGTTAATGTATGTTTTGGTCCGCAGAAAAAAAGTTAATGTATGTTTTGGTCACTCAAGCATAAGTGTTGAATGTAACTCCCTCCGTATTAAAATATAAAACTTTGTAGTCTTTTTGTATTTGTCCAAATTCCTTACTAAATGAGTGAATCAACATACTAAAACATGTTTAAATACGTATGAATCAGGACAAACACAAAAATGGTAGAAAGTATTACATTTTGATATGGAGGGAGTAGTAAATTAGTCCATACATCGATCTACTCCCTGTGCAGCACCAAACCTGCTGTTTTTCCAATTGATATTAGATTGCGTAAGTATCAGTCTGAATGATAAAACTATGTTCAGAAATCAGAATGGATAATGAAAACCAGAGGCTTCTTGCTTCAGGCTTCAGAAGAGGCGAGATACGCACATGTACGCGAGCTTGTTGGGCAGCACAGAACGTATTCTCAGGGAAGCCTTTTGAGCCCACTTAAAGCAAAATTGCAGGTGTGTTTCAGAGTGGAACTTATAAAGAGAAGCCTAGATCCTTGTCTAATGTGTTTCAACTTAAAGAGAAGGCCGTAGGAAATTAATGGAGTCGACTTGTCATCATGGCCTGAGTTGACGCTGCCGGTAGATTGTCCCAAATTATAGTCCAGTGCTCATGGTCTCTGAAATAGAACCTGCCCAAATGTCAAGACTAATTACCAACCTACCTGGGTGCAACATTAGTCCGTATGATCGGCACAGACTCTAGACAAGTGACATTTTGTTTGTAAGGACTTGAAAATACGGGTCATTTTGAATTCATAAGTCGAAGTTGGAATGATATAGTCAACACAAGAATTGATTAAGAAAGTAAAGCTAACCCCTTCCATGCATCCAACAAGATTTACATATATCCGGATATCACAAACCACCACTTCATAGTTCATACAAGTTAGCACACAAATTCAGAAGCAAAAGGCACAATCCCACTGCATAAAAGCACTGGTCAGATGTGGTCCTGCTGCAACTTCTTACATACTTGCTTCAGTAAACTAGTTATTGTCATCAGTTAGCAGTACTATCACATCAACCAACCTTTGCTTGCCCACCATTGCTTGAAGAAATAAGGCCAGTGGGATAGCTTAAAGGAAAGAGAGACCAGCCAACGGTAACTTCCATTTTACACGAGTCAACATCAAAAACACGAGAGCTCCTGCCAGATTTTAAAGGTTCAAGGAGCACCTCACGCTCAACCTTGCTGCTGCCTCGCCACGCTGCTGCACAAATTCGCAGCTCCCCAAAGCTTTCAACACAAACCACATGTCGTGAGAGCTCTATGGTGCCATCGGCGGCAGAAACAGGCGCATCCCCATCTCCAAATTTTAATAGGGACACCTTCATGCGACTGACGTTAGCAGTACAGGCAGTGAACTGCCCGTGGAATCCATCTGGCCATGACCCTTCAACGATACGCACACTGATTGTGGCCTCGATGGATGAAACCACGATGCCACATGTCAGCTCCAGTGTGCTGAGCTTGCTTTTATATTTCTTAGTGCTCACGCACGATCTGAGAGTGTACTCTCTCGCCTGATAATCAATTGATCTGCAGCAATCGTAGCGTGTGGTTATCAGGCATAGATCTTTGTCCTCAGATTCGTTAGTGTGATTCATCTTCAGGATGACTTCAAAATGTATAGGCCCAAACATAGTCACAGGAGCACGGGCAGGACCTGTTAGTACTAAATATGGATCCTGCATGCAACACACCAACACCATCGATTGAGTATATATTTATTTTTAACTGCATAGCATAAACAATGTGAGGTGCATAAACATTAAATGCAAATCTGTTGTGGTTGACTTATGCTTTAAACGCATGCCATGTCTAAGAACAACTGCACTCGTTCCAATACTAAAGAAGATTACAACTAGAGCATCTTACGTTCTGAAACTGAAACTTAGCCTAAGGTAAACTAGTGCTGTTGTTCTTCTTGTTGCCTGATATATAGCTCAAAGAACATTAACACAAGCCATGTCTAAAACATTTGTTTTCTGATAACTTCCAACATTCCTAATACATCTTGCAACCAACCTCACAAGAAACAAATATTAAGTGCAGTCAGAGTAAAACGTTATCATCAAACATATTGATGGTTATTTTCCTATTTATTTTGTGATCAAATACATGGCATGCGACTATTTTCTCAGACAATTTCATCAACTTTGCTTGTTCCTACATAAACAGAGCTGTACACATTACTCCAATTTATAACATAAGTTTATAACCGAAAAATCATGTTATTTGTAACAAGCAACCAGGTCCAGTTACCATATATAGCACATTATCTTGCAGAAGCGCATTAATGAGGTACGTATATTGAATTAAATGGGCTAACTAAGAGCTGTGAAGTAAAGAGCATGAAAGAGAACAATAATAATAAAAGGTTGTGTTGCACAGCAAGAACAAATGGCAAGTGATATGAACCTCCTCACTGAGGGTTTGACAGTTGTCCCTCTTGCGCTCAAAGATGATATTGCGATTGTAATCCAGGTCGTCCCGCACAGCAATCATACCAAACACATCGAGCAGCCAGTGTAAAGCCCCATATACTTCTTCGACTTTGACTGAAAATATCTGCATAGTATGCATGGTGTCGGTGCGACGAGGCATCGCTCATCCGTGAAGCACATAGCGGGGATCCGAGCTGCACATAGTGACAGAAGATTTCGATTTGATAAATAGATAATCAACCTACATATGTAGCGGTGGGGATTCTCTGACTTAGTGTATGGTGACTTTGAGTCATTGACAGGTATGGTGCCGCATATGCAGTGGCAGGAAGTCATGATTCAGTTACATCCTACCATTATCTATTAGCATAGTAAGAACATCAACCGATGAAAATACACAGAATCATAACAGAAAAGAAATCAATGAGAATTAATCAGGGCGAGATATGAAACTTACTCCTATCCTCAAAGGAGCCGAACTCTTTGGCCGTTTTCCATTCCCAGTGCTCTCGGTACTCTTGGTACTCCCGGTCGTCGTCGTCTTGGTTTGGATCCCTTTCCTCCTCCAGTCTCGCCATCTCTTCCGCCTCCTTGGCTGCGTACGCGTCGGCACGCACATTCTCCCTAGCCAAATACTCTTGTAGCAGCGACGCCCGCTGCTGCTCCGTGAGAGCTTCCACCACGAGCGGCGTCACGTCGGGATTCTCGGCGTTCCACTCCGCCACCAGTCGCTCCATTTTCATCTCACCTGCCTCCTTAAACAAAGCATCCATCTCGTCATCCAAAGCATCCATCTGCTCCAGCCCTGATGAATACTCGCTCGGTGTGATCTTCCTGCACGTTCTCCTCTCCCCGGCCATGTCGGACCCATTGTGGATCTCCCTCTTTCTTCCAACCTCCTTCGTCATCTCCGCATCCACATCCTTCTCGGCGAGCCGCTGCAGTTGATCGTCCTGCCGCCGTCGCCGCTCTGCTCCTGAGATCTAGACTCCTCTTGCTTCGTCTGGCATTAGGGAGTTGAGACATGTAACTTGGGCCGACTTGTCTATCGTAAACGATAGGTTTCACCTGGACTCAGCTCCGGGAGCTGCTATGCATCGCTTTGAGACGACGAACCGTGGCCGCGTCGCCTACTGTAGCGCCTAGTGGGCAGGGCCCATATGCGTGCTGCTGGCTCGGCCGGGATGCGACGGACGTTTCCTACTGTTTCTGCGTCGGACCGTTTTTTCTTCGTACGGGAACAGACGTTTCCTACTGATCGTACTTTTTTTTTCAAATGCTCAATTTTTCTACTTTTTGAAATTGGAACAAATTTCAAAATCGATCAAAAATCAAATCTGAACAATTTTCAAAACCGAACAATTTTCAATCTGAACAATTTTGAAATTTAAACAAATTTTAAATCCGAACAAAAATCAAATCCGAACAAGTTTCAAAACCGAACAATTTTTAAAATCTGAACAATTTTCGAATCGGAACAAAATTCGAAATGGAACAAATTTTGAATTTGAACAAATTTCAAAATTGGAACAAAATTTGAATCGGAACAAATTTCGATTTTGAACAAATTTAGAATCGGAATAAATTTTGAATTTGAACAAAATTCGAATCGGAACAAATTTCGAAATCAGAACAATTTTAAAATTAAACAAATTTAAAATCAGAATTTTTTTAAATTTGAACAAAAATCAAATCTGAACAAATTTAATTTGAACTTTCTCCAATTTATTCTTTTTGAAAGAAAAACGAAAATAAAAAAAGAAAGAAAAACAGAAGAAAAAGAAAAAAACGGAAACAGAAAACGAAAAAAACAAAGAAAGGAAAGAAAAAGAAAAAGAAAAAAAATCGCCTGATGGGCCGGCCCATCCGCGCCGACGCGCACGTCCCTTCAGGCGACGCACGCGGGTAGAGTCGCCGTAGGGCGATCTATAGGAATTGCCCTCAGCTCCTTTGCAGTTTTGTTAATATCGTACGTTTTCTAATAATAAAAAAGTTAATACCATACGTGGTTTCAAAAAAAGACTGTGTGTTGTAGTGTATAAAATCTGCCCTCCATTCTAATCGGATGGCTATCTTTTCTTCCCTTAATTTCTACTACTAACTGGAAATTAACTCCAGAATGGTGCAGGGAAAATGTCCTAAATATGCAAACTTGGCGCCAAACTTCACGCACAAATCAGACATTTTCACACAAATAGCAATCTGATCAATTTGCCTTGCTCTGCGTCCTCTTCCTCCCGCTTGGCCACCTTCTTCCTCCCGCTCGTCCTCCTATCAGAGCTAAATCAAGGTATACACAAGTTGTAGATGGGCTGCGGATGATCCCCTTTTATCTCTGTTGTTGTTTTATTGTGTTCCGAATCCTACCATATATGGAGTCCTACCGGAAAGGCATGTGTACAACTCTGTTTCGTGTCCGCCAAGAAAGAGAGTTGTTTGTCCTCCATATATAGTTCCATGTAGTCATAGATTAGATCGTGAGATTGAGAGATCCACCAGATCCATAGCACGAGAAGGGTTTGTCCTCTCGTGTATTGTAATACTCCTCCCGATTATAGTTATACGCCTTCGTGCGTCCGTGGTTTTCTCCCATAAGGGTTTCCACGTTAAATCTGTGTTTTTGTTCTTTGTTTGATCTACTTTTGCTGCGCAGTTTTACAGCAAGTGGTATCAGAGCACAAGGTTTCAAGATCCGCTGCCCCGGGAGATTTTCCGCTGCGCTCCCGGGGCAGCACCGTGCAGCTTCATCTTTGATTGGATCAACAGCCGCAGTCTTGCGGCATCATGCAGTTTCGGACCATCTGTCGAGGCGGCGGCAGTATGCCCCAGATCGGATCGACGGTCAAGGCGGCGGCAGGCCAAAGTACAGCAGTTTCGGATCGGTTCGTCCGTCTTCGATCCTAGTACTGTTTCCGATCCACCGCCCGTATCCTGCCTTCTAGTCGGTATAAATTCCGTGCGAGGGTTGAGCAGCTGCGTGAGAGTCCTGCAGTGCGATCCAAGCATCAAGTCCCAGCGATCAAAGCGAACAGCTTCTCTGCTACTTCACGTGGCTGCATCCTATCGTGAAGGCAATCAATTCTTTGATCTCTACACTACAGGAATGACGAACTGTGCCGACGGCCAGAACCTGTGCCGACGGCTATTTATCGGGGCCGTCGGCACAGGGGCATACGAGGATCAGCCGTCCACAAGGCCGTCGCAAAGAAACGGCCGTCGGCACAGATGTTCTATCCCGACGGCACCCGTCGGGACACAGGAAGCCGTCGGCACAGAGGTTAAGGTGACGTCGACAACAATCTGTGCCGACGGCTCTACCATTTTTTTACATTTTTTCCCTAATCTTCTTTTTTATGTATCTATTTATTACTCTCAATTAAGTTTAATATGTTTTATTCATATTCTATGTACATAGCTTCGCCGAATAGCGGTTTCCACCCACATAAAATAACGTCGCGAATAATTGTCTATACCGGAGCGTCGGAACCCCACCAAAACCTAGGTTGATGCATACCATATGTGTACAAGTGTTTTGGGTGATTCAAATGTCCAATAAGCTACCCCGGTGTGTGACCGGCTTCAGTTTCTCTCTACCAAGTGTGTGGACTTAGAGGTGAAAACTCCCACTTCGGACGAAACGGGGGCAATCTTGTAAAAACTTGTGATAAAAGTTGGTTTCCCATGTGCCTATGTCCCAACCAAACACAACCAGGCAAAAAAGTCCACTGGCCTACCCCCTTTCGACGCACGTCTATGGGGGTAGACGAAAACGTTAGGGTTTTTCCAGCGGATTCAGGGTTTCGCCGAAGCGGGGCCCGGAGCGTCGGAACCCCACCAAAACCTAGGTTGTGCCATACCATATGTAAACAAGTGTGTTATGTATTGTAAATGTGCAATATCCTACTCCGGGTGTGACCGGCTTCACCGACTTCACTTTCTCTCTAGTGAGTTTCTGCTCTTAGAGGTGAAAACTCCCACTTCGGACGAAACGGGGGCAATCTTGTAAAAACTTGTGATAAAAGTTGGTTTTCCATGTGCCTATGTCCCAACCAAACACAACTAGGCAAAAAAGTCCACTGGCCTACCCCCTTTCGACGCACGTCTTTGGGGGTAGACGAAAACGTTAGGGTTTTTCCAGCGGATTTAGGGTTTCGCCGAAGCGGGGCCCCGGAGCGTCGGAACCCCACCAAAACCTAGGTTGTGCCATACCATATGTAAACAAGTGTGTTATGTGTTGTAAATGTGCAATATCCTACTCCGGGGTGTGACCGGCTTCACCGACTTCACTTTCTCTCTAGTGAGTTTCCGCGCTTAGAGGTGAAAACTCCCCTTTCGGGCGAACCGGGTGGAATCTTGTGTTGATTTGTGATAAAAGTTGGTTTCCCATGTGCCTATGGCCTAACCTAACACAACCAGGCAAAAAAGTCCGCTGGCCTGCCCCCTTTCGACGCACGTCTATGGGGGTAGACGAAAACGTTAGGGTTTTTCCAGCGGATTCAGGGTTTCGCCGAAGCGGGGCCCCGGAGCGTCGGAACCCCACCAAAATCTAGGTTATGCCATACCATATGTATACAAGTGTGTTGTGTGTTGTAAATTTCCAATATCCTACTCCGGGGTGTGACCGGCTTCACCGACTTCAGTTTCTCTCAACCAAGTGTGTGGACTTAGAGGTGAAAACTCCCACTTCGGACGAAACGGGGCAATCTTGTAAAAACTTGTGATAAAAGTTGGTTTCCCATGTGCCTATGTCCCAACCAAACACAACCAGGCAAAAAAGTCCACTGGCCTACCCCCTTTCGACGCACGTCTATGGGGTAGACGAAAACGTTAGGGTTTTTCCAGCGGATTCAGGGTTTCGCCGAAGCGGGCCCCCGGAGCGTCGGAACCCCACCAAAACCTATTTTGTGCCATACCATATGTAAACAAGTGTGTTATGTGTTGTAAATGTGCAATATCCTACTCCGGGGTGTGACCGGCTTCACCGATTTCACTTTGATCTAGTGAGTTTCTGCGCTTAGAGGTGAAAACTCCCCTTTCGGGCGAACCGGGTGGAATCTTGTGTTGATTTGTGATAAAAGTTGGTTTCCCATGTGCCTATGGCCTAACCTAACACAACCAGGCAAAAAAGTCCACTGGCCTACCCCCTTTCGACGCACGTCTATGGGGGTAGACGAAAACGTTAGGGTTTTTCCAGCGGATTCAGGGTTTCGCCGAAGCGGGGCCCCGGAGCGTCGGAACCCCACCAAAACCTAGGTTATGCCATAACATATGTATACAAGTGTGTTGTGTGTTGAAAATTTCCAATATCCTACTCCGGGGTGTGACCGGCTTCACCGACTTCAGTTTCTCTCAACCAAGTATGTGGACTTAGAGGTGAAAACTCCCACTTCGGACGAAACGGGGGCAATCTTGTAAAAACTTGTGATAAAAGTTGGTTTCCCATGTGCCTATGTCCCAACCAAACACAACCAGGCAAAAAAGTCCACTGGCCTACCCCCTTTCGACGCAAGTCTATGGGGGTAGACGAAAACGTTAGGGTTTTTCCAGCGGATTCAGGATTTCGCCGAAGCGGGGCCCCGGAGCGTCGGAACCCCACCAAAACCTAGGTTGTGCCATACCATATGTAAACAAGTGTGTTATGTGTTGTAAATGTGCAATATCCTACTCCGGGGTGTGACCGGCTTCACCGACTTCACTTTCTCTCTAGTGAGTTTCTGCGCTTAGAGGTGAAAACTCCCCTTTCGGGCGAACCGGGTGGAATCTTGTGTTGATTTGTGATAAAAGTTGGCTTCCCATGTGCCTATGGCCTAACCTAACACAACCAGGCAAAAAAGTCCACTGCTCTACCCCCTTTCGACGCACGTCTATGGGGGTAGACGAAAACGTTAGGGTTTTTCCAGCGGATTCAGGGTTTCGCCGAAGCGGGGCCCCGGAGCGTCGGAACCCACCAAAACCTAGGTTATGCCATACCATATGTATACAAGTGTGTTGTGTGTTGTAAATTTCCAATATCCTACTCCGGGGTGTGACGGCTTCACCGACTTCAGTTTCTCTCTACCAAGTGTGTGGACTTAGAGGTGAAAACTCCCACTTCGGACGAAACGGGGGCAATCTTGTAAAAACTTGTGATAAAAGTTGGTTTTCCATGTGCCTATGTCCCAACCAAACACAACCAGGCAAAAAAGTCCACTGGCCTACCCCCTTTCGACGCACGTCTATGGGGGTAGATGAAAACGTTAGGATTTTTCCAGCGGATTCAGGGTTTCGCCGAAGCGGGGCCCTGGAGCGTCGGAATCCCACCAAAACCTAGGTTGTGCCATACCATATGTAAACAAGTGTGTTATGTGTTGTAAATGTGCAATATCCTACTCCGGTGTGTGACCGGCTTCACCGACTTCACTTTCTCTCTAGCGAGTTTCTGCGCTTAGAGGTGAAAACTCCCTTTCGGGCGAACCGGGTGGAATCTTGTGTTGATTTGTGATAAAAGTTGGTTTCCCATGTGCCTATGGCCTAACCTAACACAACCAGGCAAAAAAGTCCACTGCTCTACCCCCTTTCGACGCACGTCTATGGGGGTAGACGAAAACGTTAGGGTTTTTCCAGCGGATTCAGGGTTTCGCCGAAGCGGGGCCCCGGAGCGTCGGAACCCCACCAAAACCTAGGTTATGCCATACCATATGTATACAAGTGTGTTGTGTGTTGTAATTTCCAATATCCTACTCCGGGGTGTGACCGGCTTCACCGACTTCAGTTTCTCTCTACCAAGTGTGTGGACTTAGAGGTGAAAACTCCCACTTCGGACGAAACGGGGGCAATCTTGTAAAAACTTGTGATAAAAGTTGGTTTTCCATGTGCCTATGTCCCAACCAAACACAACCAGGCAAAAAAGTCCACTGGCCTACCCCCTTTCGACGCACGTCTATGGGGGTAGACGAAAACGTTAGGATTTTTCCAGCGGATTCAGGGTTTCGCCGAAGCGGGGCCCTGGAGCGTCGGAATCCCACCAAAACCTAGGTTGTGCCATACCATATGTAAACAAGTGTGTTATGTGTTGTAAATGTGCAATATCCTACTCCGGGGTGTGACCGGCTTCACCGACTTCACTTTCTCTCTAGTGAGTTTCTGCGCTTAGAGGTGAAAACTCCCCTTTCGGGCGAACCGGGTGGAATCTTGTGTTGATTTGTGATAAAAGTTGGTTTCCCATGTGCCTATGGCCTAACCTAACACAACCAGGCAAAAAAGTCCACTGGCCTACCCCCTTTCGACGCACGTCTATGGGGGTAGACGAAAACGTTAGGGTTTTTCCAGCGGATTCAGGGTTTCGCCGAAGCGGGGCCCGGAGCGTCGGAACCCCACCAAAACCAAGGTTGTGCCATACCATATGTATACAAGTGTGTTGTAAATGTGCAATATCCTACTCCGGGGTATGACCGGCTTCACCGACTTCAGTTTCTCTCTACCAAGTGTGTGGACTTAGAGGTGAAAACTCCCACTTCGGACGAAACGGGGGCAATCTTGTAAAAACTTGTGATAAAAGTTGGTTTCCCATGTGCCTATGTCCCAACCAAACACAACCAGGCAAAAAAGTCCACTGGCCTACCACCTTTCGACGCACGTCTATGGGGGTAGACGAAAACGTTAGGGTTTTTCCAGCGGATTCAGGGTTTCGCCGAAGCGGGGCCCCGGAGCGTCGGAACCCCACCAAAACCTAGGTTGATGCATACCATATGTGTACAAGTGTTTTAGGTGATTCAAATGTCCAATAACCTACCCCGGTGTGTGACCGGCTTCAGTTTCTCTCTACCAAGTGTGTGGACTTAGAGGTGAAAACTCCCACTTCGGACGAAACGGGGGCAATCTTGTAAAAACTTGTGATAAAAGTTGGTTTCCCATGTGCCTATGTCCCAACCAAACACAACCAGGCAAAAAAGTCCACTGGCCTACCCCTTTCGATGCACGTCTATGGGGGTAGACAAAAACGTCAGGGTTTTTCCAGCGGATTCAGGGTTTCGCCGAAGCGGGGCCCCGGAGCGTCGGAACCCCACCAAAACCTAGGCTGTGCCATACCATATGTAAACAAGTGTGTTATGTGTTGTAAATGTGCAATATCCTACTCCGGGGTGTGACCGGCTTTACCGACTTTACTTTCTCTCTAGTGAGTTTCTGCGCTTAGAGGTGAAAACTCCCCTTTCGGGCGAACCGGGTGGAATCTTGTGTTGATTTGTGATAAAAGTTGGTTTCCCATGTGCCTATGGCCTAACCTAACACAACCAGGCAAAAAAGTCCACTGGCCTACCACCTTTCGACGCACGTCTATGGGGGTAGACGAAAACGTTAGGATTTTCCAGCGGATTCAGGGTTTCGCCGAAGCGGGGCCCCGGAGCGTCGGAACCACCAAAATCTAGGTTATGCCATACCATATGTATACAAGTGTGTTGTGTGTTGTAAATTTCCAATATCCTACTCCGGGGTGTGACCGGCTTCACCGACTTCAGTTTCTCTCTACCAAGTGTGTGGACTTAGAGGTGAAAACTCCCACTTCGGACGAAACGGGGGCAATCTTGAAAAAACTTGTGATAAAAGTAGGTTTCCCATGTGCCTATGTCCCAACCAAACACAACCAGGCAAAAAAGTCCACTGGCCTACCCCCTTTCGACGCACGTCTATGGGGGTAGACGAAAACGTTAGGTTTTTTCCAGCGGATTCAGTGTTTCGCCGAAGCGGGGCCCCGGAGCATCGGAACCCCACCAAAACCTAGGTTGTGCCATACCATATGTAAACAAGTGTGTTATGTGTTGTAAATGTGCAATATCTACTCCGGGGTGTGACCGGCTTCACCGACTTCACTTTGTCTCTAGTGAGTTTCTGCGCTTAGAGGTGAAAACTCCCCTTTCGGGCGAACCGGTGGAATCTTGTGTTGATTTGTGATAAAAGTTGGTTTCCCATGTGCCTATGGCCTAACCTAACACAACCAGGCAAAAAAGTCCACTGGCCTACCCCCTTTCGACGCACGTCTATGGGGGTAGACGAAAACGTTAGGGTTTTTCCAGCGGATTCAGGGTTTCGCCGAAGCGGGGCCCCGGAGCGTCGGAACCCCACCAAAACCAAGGTTGTGCCATACCATATGTATACAAGTGTGGTGTGTGTTGTAAATGTGCAATATCCTACTCCGGGGTATGACCGGCTTCACCGACTTCAGTTTCTCTCTACCAAGTGTGTGGACTTAGAGGTGAAAACTCCCACTTCGGACGAAACGGGGGCAATCTTGTAAAAACTTGTGAAAAAAGTTGGTTTCCCATGTGCCTATGTCCCAACCAAACACAACCAGGCAAAAAAGTCCACTGGCCTACCCCCTTTCGACGCACGTCTATGGGGGTAGACGAAAACGTTAGGGTTTTTCCAGCGGATTCAGGGTTTCGCCGAAGCGGGGCCCCGGAGCGTCGGAAACCCACCAAAACCAAGGTTGTGCCATACCATATGTATACAAGTGTGTTGTGTGTTGTAAATTTCCAATATCCTACTCCGGGGTGTGACCGGCTTCACCGACTTCACTTTCTCTCTAGTGAGTTTCTGCGCTTAGAGGTGAAAACTCCCCTTTCGGGCGAACCGGGTGGAATCTTGTGTTGATTTGTGATAAAAGTTGGTTTCCCATGTGCCTATGGCCTAACCTAACACAACCAGGCAAAAAAGTCCACTGGCCTACCCCCTTTCGACGCACGTCTATGGGGGTAGACGAAAACGTTAGGGTTTTTCCAGCGGATTCAGGGTTTCGCCGAAGCGGGGCCCCGGAGCGTCGGAACCCCACCAAACCAAGGTTGTGCCATACCATATGTATACAAGTGTGGTGTGTGTTGTAAATGTGCAATATCCTACTCCTGGGTATGACCGGCTTCACCGACTTCAGTTTCTCTCTACCAAGTGTGTGGACTTAGAGGTGAAAACTCCCACTTCGGACGAAACGGGGGCAATCTTGTAAAAACTTGTGATAAAAGTTGGTTTCCCATGTGCCTATGTCCCAACCAAACACAACCAGGCAAAAAAGTCCACTGGCCTACCCCCTTTCGACGCACGTCTATGGGGGTAGACGAAAACGTCAGGGTTTTTCCACCGGATTCAGGGTTTCGCCGAAGCGGGGCCCCGGAGCGTCGGAAACCCACCAAAACCAAGGTTGTGCCATACCATATGTATACAAGTGTGTTGTGTGTTGTAAATTTCCAATATCCTACTCCGGGGTGTGACCGGCTTCACCGACTTCACTTTCTCTCTAGTGAGTTTCTGCGCTTAGAGGTGAAAACTCCCCTTTCGGGCGAACCGGGTGGAATCTTGTGTTGATTTGTGATAAAAGTTGGTTTCGCATGTGCCTATGGCCTAACCTAACACAACCAGGCAAAAAAGTCCACTGGCCTACCCCTTTCGACGCACGTCTATGGGGGTAGACGAAAACGTTAGGGTTTTTCCAGCGGATTCAGGGTTTCGCCGAAGCGGGGCCCCGGAGCGTCGGAACCCCACCAAAACCAAGGTTGTGCCATACCATATGTCTACAAGTGTGGTGTGTGTTGTAAATGTGCAATATCCTACTCCGGGGTATGACCGGCTTCACCGACTTCAGTTTCTCTCTACCAAGTGTGTGGACTTAGAGGTGAAAACTCCCACTTCGCACGAAACGGGGGCAATCTTGTAAAAACTTGTGATAAAAGTTGGTTTCCCATGTGCCTATGTCCCAACCAAACACAACCAGGCAAAAAAGTCCACTGGCCTACCCCCTTTCGACGCACGTCTATGGGGGTAGACGAAAACGTTAGGGTTTTTCCAGCGGATTCAGGGTTTCGCCGAAGTGGGGCCCCGGAGCGTCGAAAACCCACCAAAACCAAGGTTGTGCCATACCATATGTATACAAGTGTGTTGTGTGTTGTAAATTTCCAATATCCTACTCCGGGGTGTGATCGGCTTCACCGACTTCACTTTCTCTCTAGTGAGTTTCTGCACTTAGAGGTGAAAACTCCCCTTTCGGGCGAACCGGGTGGAATCTTGTGTTGATTTGTGATAAAAGTTGGTTTCCCATGTGCCTATGGCCTAACCGAACACAACCAGGCAAAAAAGTCCACTGGCCTACCCCCTTTCGACGCACGTCTATGGGGGTAGACGAAAACGTTAGGGTTTTTCCAGCGGATTCAGGGTTTCGCCGAAGCGGGGCCCCGGAGCGTCGGAACCCCACCAAAACCTAGGTTGATGCATACCATATGTGTACAAGTGTTTTAGGTGATTCAAATGTCCAATAACCTACCCCGGTGTGTGACCGGCTTCAGTTTCTCTCTACCAAGTGTGTGGACTTAGAGGTGAAAACTCCCACTTCGGACGAAACGGGGGCAATCTTGTAAAAACTTGTGATAAAAGTTGGTTTCCCATGTGCCTATGTCCCAACCAAACACAACCAGGCAAAAAAGTCCACTGGCCTACCCCCTTTCGACGCACGTCTATGGGGGTAGACGAAAACGTTAGGGTTTTCCAGCGGATTCAGGGTTTCGCCGAAGCGGGGCCCCGGAGCGTCGGAACCCCACCAAAACCTAGGTTGTGCCATACCATATGTAAACAAGTGTGTTATGTGTTGTAAATGTGCAATATTCTACTCCGGGGTTTGACCGGCTTCACCGACTTCACTTTCTCTCTAGTGAGTTTCTACACTTAGAGGTGAAAAATCCCCTTTCGGGCGAACCGAATGGAATCTTGTGTTGATTTGTGATAAAAGTTGGTTTCCCATGTGCCTATGGCCTAACCTAACACAACCAGGCAAAAAAGTCCACTGGCTTACCCCCTTTCGACGCACGTCTATGGGGGTAGACGAAAACGGTAGGGTTTTTCCAGCGGTTTCAGGGTTTCGCCGAAGCGGGGCCCCGTAGCGTCGGAACCCCACCAAAACCTAGGTTGTGCCATACCAATACAGCTGTTTATTTTTTATCTTTACATTTGTACATATAATAGAATAAAGAAAAGGATTTAAAAAAAATCTACGCGGTGCCGACGGCTTTGCCGTCGGCACAGGGCTTGGACCAGTAAAAAACGAAACCCACTCGAGCGAGCGTACCCGTTCGTTTCATTCCTGGCAGCCCGAGCGAGAGGATAGGGTTCCTCTCACCCAGACCCAGCGCCGCCACCACGACCCTGCCGCCCCGCCGCCCCCGCTCCCGCCGCCGACCGGCACACCACCCCGCCGCCCCACCCGCTCCCTGCCGCCCCACCCGCCGCAGCGCCGACGCCCCCGTTCCCTCCTTCCTGGACGCCGCCGACAGCTCCGACGCCCCCGGTCCGCGCCTCCGTCGAGCAAGCTCTCCGTGCACCACCCGCGGCACCACCTCTCCGGCCCCGCCTCCGTCGACCAAGCTCACCACCCCGCGGCACCACCTCGCGGGCCCCGCCTCCGTCCATCAAGGTGAGGACGATCCCGGCCGATTCTTCTGTTTTTCTATTTTATTTCCTGCTCCGAATTTGTTTCTCGGTTTGTAGATGCTTGCTAGATGGATTGGTAAATGGATGTTAGTGGTGTGTTATAGTGTTAGTGCATCCTATTATATGCTTGCTAGATGGATCTGTAGATGCTTTCTGGATGTTTGCTAGACGCATTTGGTAGTTGTTATATGGTTCTTGTTTCACTGATTGCTAAAATGTTGTTGTTAGATGCTTGCTGTATCTTGTTTCACCACATTGAATAACTCTGTCACATAGTAATTCTGTCACATGGTTCTTGTTATATTTTTTTATCTATGCTTCCTTGACTAACCCGTGTATCAAATGCTTTTACTTAACTAAGTATCATGTCGGAGCCGGAGCGAAAGTTTCGTGGTGTTCATCGGAGGCCCACGAAGATCCCGACTTGGGCAGCTCAGATCACAGTGGATCACAGGAAGATCCAGCTTGGTACTTTCAGGTGCCCGTGGCAGGCGGCCCGCGCCTACGACTGCGCGGCGGTCCAGCACTTTGGGGCGAGAGCGATCCTCAACTTTGAGGATGAGCGGAGCGTGGCGCATATGTTAGCGCCAGATGGCATGAGGATCGCGACGAAGGCCGAGGAGAGGGAGCACCGGCAGGCAGAGAGGCTGCTCAGGGCGCGCCACCAGCGCGAGGAGGATGACCCCTTGGTCAAGGATCTCCTCCTTGATCCCCAGGTGATGGCGGTCCAGTACCAGGTTTTCAGCGAGAGCCGGCAGCAGCGCGGGCAGGGCGAGGCCGGCCCCTCCGGCACGCGGCAGCAGGGCGAGGACTCTAGCAGCAGCCTGTCCTCTTGTTGGGACCGCTTGGACGACGCCACTGACACCGGCGCGAGTCGAGTTTAGGATGTCTATCATCCTACCTGTCGTACTACTAGACTTATCTTGCTACCTGTTGTACTGCTAGACTTATCATACATGCTACCTATGTATTATTGTGCTACTTGTCTATATGTGTTATGTTTAGCTAATATGGTTACATCGTTCTATGGTTTATTCTGTTTTATGTTTAATTATTAGGTAAAATGGAGGGATATTTGCTTATATATTTCGATTGTTTGTACTTTTTAGATGACGTAGCTTCCCGCCAGCCAGCACCGTCGGCCCCGCGCGTCGTCGCGGCTTCTCCAGCTGAGGAGGGGCCGCCTCGGTGCCACCGATCACGCTTCGAGGGTATAAATCTTTCGCCTCTCTTGCTGCATAGGTTTATTTTGGTCTAGATCACCAAGTCAGTCGCGTAACCCGAGTCAGATCCCATCCGGAAGGGTTACAAATTTATAAATATGCAGGATTGTCCATCTTTGCATATTTATAACCGTAACACTTCCGGGTTGTCCTGTTGGACAGTCCGAGTACGTGTAGATCGGGTCGTGTTCCATGTTCTACCCCTTCCTGAGACGTAATTTCGGCAGCACCTCCCTGTTGTTCTTCGGATGCACACCCTCTCGGCTTGACAAGCTCGAGACGTGTATTCTGAAGAACAGCGGGGAGGTGCTGCCGAAATTCCGTCTCGGGTCGGGGTAGAACATGGAACACGGCTCGATCTACACGTACTCGGGCGGGATAGGCCCTCCTATTAGAAGTGTAGGTGAACCCTTGCATGATGTAAAGATTAAAATTTGACCGTAATTAATCTGGTGACACTAAATCATTTTATTATTACTTGGTGCATATTAAAAGACTGCGTGGTTGTTTCGCTCCCAATAAAGCAGAGGATGGCTGATAATGGGTGGATGTACAGTGGCCGTGTCGATAAGATTAAAAGAACAGAGGAGTGGGAGATGAAGACCAATATATTAGTGAAGGAGTTAGGGCGTGGTTCAAAGGCAAAAGGAGTTCGTGGAAGGTGCCCTTGCACTCATTGCAAGAATCGTGACCGTCAAGGAAAGGAAGATATGACTAAACATCTTTGGTTGTATGGGTATACGCCTAACTACGTCACGCATGTCAAATTTGATCAGTACGAACGTCTCAGAGTTGGGGTGATGCGGCAGCGGATCGATGGCAATGAGTACGATGGGTTGAGAAACATGCTAGATGATCACCATGCTGCTTACATGCCGGATTCGCCACCTCCACAGGAGGAACAGGAGGAACCGGGTGAACCGGAGGCACCGGATGAACCGGAGGAACCAGAGCCAACCGCGAAGGCTTTCTATGAGACGATGGCCTCGGCTACGAAGCCTCTATACGAGGGTGCAAACGTTTCTCAGCTCGATGCCGTAGCTCAACTACTAAGTGACAAGTGTCAGTTCTCCACCACCCGTGCAGGCTTTGAAGCTAATCTGACAACATCTGGTAACATGTTGCCCAAAGGGCATTGTCTGCCAAAATCCATGCACGAGACGAAGAAACTATTGGGATCGCTCAGCATGGATTATGAAAAGATTCATTGTTGTCCAAAAGGATGCCTGTTGTTCCGGAAACAATATGCGAATGACAAGTACTGTAGCCTTTGTGGGGCCTCTAGGTATGAGGAGAAAACGCTGCCTGATGGTCGGAAGACGCAGGGAAAAATCCCTGTGAAGGTTCTTCGGTACCTCTCATTCATAAAAAGAATGCAGCGGCTTTTCATGTCCGAGGAGTCTGCCAAACAAATGACTTGGCACAGGAAAGGGAAGAGATACGTCGACGAGTTAGGACGGGAAAAGATGGGACATCCATCTGATGGTGAGGCATGGAAGAACTTCGACTTGAAACACCCCCTTAATTCAGCAGATGCTCGGAATGTCAGAATTGCAATAGCAACAGATGGGTTCAATCCATTTGGGATGTCGACTGCGTCGTACAGCTGCTGGCCCGTGTTTGTTATTCCGCTCAATCTCCCTCCTGGGGTACTAATGCAAAGGAAGCACATGTTTCTGTCGCTGATCATTCCAGGGCCCGAATACCCGGGGAAGAATTTGAGTGTCTACATGCAACCGCTTGTGGATGATTTGCACCACTCATGGCACAATGGGACGTGGACATACGACCGAGCATCAAAGAAAAACTTCTCGATGAAAATTTGGTTCCACTATTCCATGCACGACCTACCCGGGTATGCCCTATTCTGCGGATGGTGTACAGCTGGTAAATGGCCATGCCCAGTGTGCAGGAACCAACTTGAGTTCCTTTGGCTAAAGTCAGGTCGCAAGTATGTCGCGTTTGACAAGCATCGACAGTTCCTCGAAGGAAGGCATCCTTATCGAGAAGACCAAAAAAACTTCACGAAGGGCGTAGTTGTGCGTGAAGAAAAAGCGATACCGAAGTTCGATGGTGCAAAAGTTGATGCCGAGCTAAGTGCTCTCGTGCCTGCTGTGGGACCTGGCCCACGATTTGAGGGTATGGTGTAACGCACAACTGGACTCATGTGGCAGGCTTAACGCAGCTAGAGTATTACAAGGACCTCGAACTTCCCCATAACATCGATGTGATGCACACCGAAAAGAATGTTGGAGAGATGATCTTTCACACAGTCCTGAACATTCCTAAGAAGACAAAGGACAATGTGAAGGCTAGAGTTGATGTTCAGAAGCTCTGTGATAGGGAGAGATTACACATGAAGCCTCCTAACCCTCGTCAAAAAAATTGGTTTAAGCCAAATGCCGACTACTGCCTTGATAATATCCAAAAGAAGGAGGCATTCAAGTGGCTCAAAAACATCGCCGTGATGTTCCCTGATGGTTACTGTTCCAATATAAGTAATGGAGTCAATCTTCTTACAGGAAAAGTCACTGGGCTCAAGAGTCACGACTATCACATATGGATTGAGCGGTTGATGCCGGTGATGCTTCGAGGGTATCTCCCCGATAGTATCTGGCGAGTGCTTGCGGAGTTGAGCCATTTCTTCCGCACGCTCTGTGCGAAACAGATATGTCCCCTGATTATTGCGAAGCTGCGTGATCTTGTGCCGGAGTTGCTATGCAAGTTAGAGATGATCTTTCCGCCAGGCTTCTTTGTTCCGATGGCACATCTCGTTGTGCATCTCGCGAACGAGGCACTCTTGGGTGGACCGGTGCAGTTTCGTTGGCAGTTTTGTATTGAGAGAGAGTTTAAGTACATTCGAAACATAACTGGAAACAAAGCTAGGATTGAAGCATGCATAGCTGAGGCAACAATACGAGGAGATGGCAGACGCCGTGACAACGTACTTTCCCGATGAAGTTGCCACTATGCATAACCCGGTCACTCGGTACAATGTCGACGAGCCCAAGAATGACCCCAAGCTCCTCCTCTTCCAATGTCCCGGTGGCAAGGCCGGTGCCGGTGAAAAATGTAAATTGACCAAGGAAGAGAAGGATTGCATAATGCTCTATGTGCTTATAAACATGACGGAAGTACTCGATTTCATGAGGTAAATGGTGAACAAATTACTTTGCAACTAGTAACTCAGTTTCGGTCTAATACGTATTTTCTCCTTTTAGACAATTCCAAGATGAATACTGGTTGGGAACGGTGGATCCCGATCCCGCGGAGCTGGACACTCTTCTGAAAGAGGGTGCTCACGGAGGAAAAAAATTTGTGTCTTGGTTCATGGGAAAAGTAATTTCTAACGTGTCCCTCTTACCTTGCAATATGTGACTTGTCCCTCTTATTACACGTAACTAATGCACAAAACAATTTGAACCGTACTTGTAGGGAGCTGATCCCAACGTTGAGATGACAAATGAGCTGAGATGTGTTTCCCAAGGATTTAACCGTACCGTCATTAAGTATGAGAAGTATGATGTGAATGGGTTCCGCTTCCATACAGAGTATCACCAGAATAATCGTCCTGGAGCAAAAACTGTAAATACTGGGGTCTTCACCAAAGGATCCAGAGGAGCCGATGGAGCCAATTACGTAGATTACTACGGAAGGTTACAAAACGTATACGAGCTGACGTTCAATCGTACGAACATAGAACTCAAGCTCGTTGTGTTCAAGTGCCACTGGTTCGACCCATGCACTGGACCACATGGTGGACAGAGAAGTGAGCCTTCCATTGGGTTAGTTGAAGTTAAGCCTTCAACCACCTATACCGGAGCCGATGTCTATATTGTGGCTCACCAAGCCAAGCAAGTTTATTATTTGCCCTACCCATGCCAGAAAGAGAACCTCAAGGGCTGGGAAGTCGTGTTCCGGGTATCCCCACATGGTAAGCTACCCAGGCCCTCCGACGACGATTACAACAACATTGACCCTAAAACATACGAGGGAATTTTCTATCAAGAGCAAGAGGACTTCGGGCACTTTGACTTACAAATAGGTGGTCTCGAGGACCTCGAGAACAATGCACACACTCGTGGTGAGTCAGTGGTGGATCTGAAGGACATAGATGTGCTCTCGAAGTTTCATGCGGAAAATGACGACGATGACGAGCCTGGCGATGAGCTTCCGCCCTACTACTCACGTGATAGTGATAGTGATAGTGAGAATGAGAACCAACACCCTGATGAGGAGAGTGATGACGATAGGTGACGGTCTATAATGTCTTTATGCTTTAGTAATTATTTTCCAACATGCTTCTTAATTGCATTACGTCTTTATGCTTGGTATCTACATGTTATTATGTCTTTTATTCTTTAGTATTTATTTTTCGACATGCTTCTTCATTGCATATGTCTTTATGCTTAGTGTCTACATTTTATTATGTCTTGATGCTTACTTGTTTTCTCTTTCTCAATGCAGTTGATTGAACAATATGAGCCAGGGCAAGGAAAGCGCTTCTGGTGGTCCTTCTCCCGGTTCTTCAGCTTCTCCTGGTGCTTCGCCTTCTTCCGGTGCTTCTGCTGCGCCGATCCGACGCTCACCTATTATCAGCCGGGGAGATATGGGGTTCACCCCGTCGCCGTCGGCGCAATAGATGTAGGGCTTTGGACGTCTAGACATCTAGCTATGTATGTATCTACTTGATGATGGTCCTATGTGTGTATCTACTTGATGATATATGGAGCCATTGTGTGATCTTGTTTGTTGTGAATTTGTCGTGATTTTTGATTTTTTTTCTGCTATTTTTGCTGCAAAAAACGAGCCGCTGGAAAAAAATTCTGGGCAACCTGTGCCGACGGCATGCCGTCGGCACAGACCCCTTAATGTGACCAAATGGGCGTACCTTTGCCGACGGACTGCCGTCGGCACAGGCCCTCCCTGGAGCGCCCAGCTGCCTCCACGTGGCGACGCTGTGCCGACGCCGGCCGTCGGCACAGACCCCTCCACCTCGCCCGGCCAATGTGGGCCCCACCCGCCGCTGTGCCGACAAACTAGGTGCCGACGGTGCGTCTCTGGCCGTCGGGAAAAGCTGTGCCGACGGTTTTCTTCTGTGCCGACGGCCAGGTGGCCTGTGCCTACGGGGCCCTATGCCGACCACCCTGTGCCGACGGTGGCCGTCGGCATAGGTGTGTGCCGACGGCATTGGTTCCTTTGCCGACGGGCTGCGGCCGTCGGCACAGGTGGCCATTCCTGTAGTGCTAATTGCTACATCCACCAATTCCAATTACCAGGTGCTATCAATCCAATTCTTTGCTCCTTGTACTACTTGTGCACGGATTATCTTCCGTTGTTGGACCGTGATACAAGGTTTATCTTCTGACAAGTCAAGATATGAGCATTGTTGGCGCAAGCCAATTATGCGGATTATTCTAGCACAGATGAACAAAAGTGAACAATTTGTTTTCAGCTCGAGCATTGACCCATGCTCTATCCCGGTCTCAATACCGGTTTTATCCGCACCACCTATGTTTGATGATTTGCCGCTGAGATGATCATCGTTTGATATTCAGTTCAAGGTGGAGGTTGTTGAGTTGTACTGCAGTTAAGGCTCAACGTTAAGGCGGTTTTATTTGCGGCGTTCTATGACGACTCGTTCGTTTATTGGGTTATTTTATTTGAAGGCTGAAAATTCAAGTAAGTTTTATAATTGTTCGTATTCAATGGAATTTACATGGGAGATGTTATGGATGCAAATTCAGGATATTATATTGCTGTAATTACATGAACACAATTCAGAAAAAAAATATTATGGAGGAGGTAATTATTAAGCCTGTTGGTAGCCAGCATATACTCTTTGCTCTCCGAGTTTTTGCTGTTATGCATGTGAAGGTTTTATTTTTTTCGGTATGAGGATCAGTTGAGGTGCAAGGAGATTTGTTATCTGCTAGATACTACAACATTTAGTACTGTTATGTTTTTGGTACAATTCAGTTGTCTTTACTCTTTCAAGAGGGGTCTATTGCAGAGTTGATACTCCGTTGCATGTTGAGAAGTTTCCTTCATCCGATAGTTGTTCTATAGGGACAGTTTTTTACCATGTCATGGATTTTCATTATCGTCGGCAGTTTTGGTGTACGAGATGCCATCTGTACCATATGCTCTTGCATGAGTATTGTTTGCCGAGGTTTGTGCTTTGTGGCACGTTCAGATTCTATGAGATGAGTTCTTCACAATGTTATGTGCACCAAGATGTTGAACTATTGAGCTATGCGCTGGTTCATGCACCACAGGAGATATGATGACTTATGTCATTTGATTGATGATTGAGCACTTTCAGTTTTTGGAGGTCAGTGGCACAGACTCAAACTTTTATTGGATTTTATGGGAGACCCAAGTTTCGTTCGTCTGCTTTGTTGACAGCTGTGTTGTTTTCTGGACGACCTACCATTGATTTGCTCAATATGACTTCATGAGAAGTTTAGTAGTCCTATGGACGTTTGAAGACACAAGGTTTACTTGTGCTGACTTTAATCAGGGAGTTGATGCTATCTATGACTGTTATAGAGGATTCGTCTCAAGGTGGAGTGTTGTTTTATTGTGTTCTGAATCCTACCATATATGGAGTCCTACCGGAAATGCATGTGTACAACTCTGTTTCGTGTCCGCCAAGAAAGAGAGTTGTTTGTCCCCCATATATAGTTTCATGTAGTCATAGATTAGATCGTGAGATTGAGAGATCCACCAGATCCATAGCACGAGAAGGGTTTGTCCTCTCGTGTATTGTAATACTCCTCCCGATTATAGTTATACGCCTTCGTGCGTCCGTGGTTTTCTCCCATAAGGATTTCCACGTTAAATCTGTGTTTTTGTTCTTTGTTTGATCTACTTTTACTGCGCAGTTTTACAACAATCTCCATCTCTTAGCAACGGAAAAGAAGAAGTTGATCCCATAGTAAGTGAGTGGTCGGAAAGGAATGCCATTTGGCATGGAAAAAGAGATCGTTTTGTTCTCCATTCAGTGCCATGGGCTAATGAAATTGCTATTGAGATACCCAGTCCTTAGTGAAAAAGATACCGCGAGCACGATCTTTTTCAATAAAATCATCGCGCAATAAATTAACAAAACCTAAAGTCATTTCGCGTTCCCCTTCTAACTTACCTACTACTATACCGGAGTGGATATGATCTCCCCCAAACATACGCAATGTTTTAGCTAATACACCAAAATGCATACCATGATTTTTTTGTCTATCAATAACTGCATGCATTGCATGGTGAATATGAAGAAGTAGGACAGGCGGGTAAGCAGATGGTTGCAAAACCTGCTCGCGTGGTCTCTTGGTGGAAACCGGCCCCAAACCGGGCTTGATAAAGATAAATGTCGACGCTGGGCATAAACATGATATATTCCACGAGCATAGTCATACGTTATCATAGTGGGAAATTGCTTAGAGCTATGGCTCGCTGGATTGATCAAGCGGGCAAGCTCGGTCATCTTAGAAGTTGAAGCCTTGAGAGATGGAGTGCGGTTGGCACTAGGCATGGGAATTCAACATGTTTGCGTGGAAACTAATTCTGTAGAGGTTGTCAAAGCATGGAGGGACACATGTACACATGTAGATCGGTTATCTATAGCATTTGTCCAGAGTTGAAAGAGCTCAGCGGTCTCTTCTAGCTTTGATATTGGTTATGTAAGTAGAACCTTTTTTGAAGGGAAAGCAAAAGCTTTATTACGAAACATTCTGAGCAGAATTGCCCAGTACAACAACAACGGCGCACTCTGGCACCTCATAGTCCCAAGTTAAACATGAATTAACATTACATTTTGCACCAGCCTGTGCTAGCTCGTGAGCAACCTTGTTTGAGATACGTTTACTGAATCGAATAGAGCAGGATGAGAACCACGTTCGGCTCTGAACCTTCAAGTCTTCAATGATTGCCGCTTTAGTGGAGTAGCCTGCCTTCCGATTATTCAGAGCCATGGCTAGCATTTCAGAATCAGTCTCGAAAACAACTCTGATCACTCCCAGTTCAGCGGCAAGATTGAAGCCTCCTCCATAGCTCTGAGCTCAGCAGTGAAGGCATCGTGTATAGCATCAGAGCAGCCCGCTCGAGCAGCAACAACTTCGCCATCAGCCGATCGTGCCACAACTCCCCATCCACCTCTCCTCTGTCCTTCTACAAATGCACCGTCAGAGTTTAACTTGATAACACCAGCTTCAGGAGGTGACCATCTATCAGCTCGCAGTGGTTTTGCTACACTGTTCTTCGCGAAATAGCTCGTGTACTCCACAACAGTACATTTAACACGATGTGCCAGATCAACCACTGTAGCAGGTATCTCCCCCTCACGGATTTTGTTCCTCTCCTTCCACCACAGCCACCACATCGTGATAATCTGCATACGTTTCTCTTCTGAAAGTTCCCAAATCGCGTCCATAGTACTTTCAATACTTGTGCAATTCTCCAGTTTGTCCCTGATGTTCTCATAACCCAATTAACGCCATAGCTGTTTCACCTCTTTACACTTAACGAACAAATGGCATCCATCCTCATGCTGACGGTTGCAGAAAAGGCACTTGGGGTCCTCAATCTTCACACCTCTTCTAATGAGATTGTTTCTCAATGCTAGAGTATTGTGTGCACATCTCCTCCAGAAATGCTTAATCTTATTTGGACAGTCAAGTTTCCAAATTCTCCACCATTTTCCCATTCCCCCTCCCCCCAAGACCTCGGCCTGTTGCATACTAATACGCGCATCCGATCCATTCTCCTGCATCTCCAGCTCGACCTGCAGCTTATAAGCATTTCTAATGGAATGGATGCCTCGTGGATCAAAATTCCATGCTATGAAATCCACAGCTCCATCATGTAGTGGCATATTCATAATCAACTGTGCCTCCTCTTGAGAGAAAGTATCCGCAACTAGTTGTGGGTCCCATTGTCCCGTGACTGGGCTGATAAGTTCAGAGACCTTAGATAGAATATTGTCTCCCCTGAGTGTCTCAATCTTCCTTGGCCATGCCCTAGGAATCCATTCATAATCCCAGATATTCACCTGCTCTCCATCACCGATACGCCATATAGCACCTTTCTTGATCAATTCAACCCCATGAAGGATGCTTCGCCAAGTGTAGGACATATTTTCACTCGGCTTAGCATCAAGAATATGGCAGTCAGGAAATACTTGGCCTTCAGTATGGTCGCACACAAGTTATCAGGGTCTGAACAAAACGCCATGCCTGCCTAGACAACATGGCAATGTTAAAGCTACGGATGTCTCGAAAGCCCAAACCACCACGACCTTTTGATTTGATTAACTTCTTCCAACTTATCCAGTGGATTTTATTATCTTTCTCTTGCTGGCTCCACCAATACTTTGTAATCATCGCACTCAGCTCGTCACAAAAGCCCTTAGTGAGATAGAAACAGGACATAAGAAAGGTTGGAATTGCTTGCGCCACCGCTTTAATTAATATTTCTTTCCCGCCCTTGACAAAAGCTTTTCTTTCCAACCTTGAATAGCCTTCCATATTTTATCCGTAACATAGGCAAACTCCTTTTTCTTCGACCTGCCAATATAAACTGGCATTATCAAGTATTTGTCATTCCAGTTCTCACTAGTAATTCCCAACTCCTCCTTGACAACATCTCGAGCATTCTGTTTGGTGTTGGCGCTGTACATAAGCGATGACTTCTCCATATTTATGCATTGCCCCGAGCAATTTTCATACAGTAGGAGCATTTCTTTCAGTGCCATAGCCTCCTCCCTACAAGCTCTCATAAGCAAAACAGAGTCATCCGCAAAGAAAAGATGGGTTAAGCTCGGTGCATTAGGACAAATTTTGACACACGACTAAAAAAACCTCTTTCAACCTCCTTCAATAGTGCTGACAATCCTTCCGCACAAATGACAAAAAGGTAGGGTGACAGTGGGTCACCTTGGCGCAAATCCCGGGTCGGTGTGAACTGTTCGGTCGGCTGTCCATTCACTTTGATTCTGTAAGTTACAGTTGTCACACAGCGCATAACCAGCTCGACCCACCTTTGATGAAACCCCATCTTCAACATCATTTGGCGCAAAAAACTCCCATTCTACCCGATCGTACCCTTGCTCATATCTGCCTTAACAGCCACATAACTCTCACCACCTTTCTTCTTATTTTTTAGAAAATGGGACACCTCATATGCCATCAATATGTTATCCGTAATCAGCCTCCCCGGAACAAATGCACTTTGATTATCCGAAATAATGTTATGGAGGATGATCTTGAGCCTATTAGTGAGTACCTTTGAGACAAGCTTGTAGAGGACATTGCACAAGCTAATAGGCCTTAAATCTTTAATTCTTGAGGGTCTTTCACTTTTGGTATGAGCACAATGAACGTTTCATTCCACCCTTCTGGCATCTCACCTCCACGTAGCACATTCAAAGCTTCCTCAACAATAGTTTCACCCATTATATGCCAATACTTCTTATAGAACAAAGATGGCATGCCATCTGGTCCTGGTGCCTTCAGATCTCCAATATGATCGAGAGCAGCTTTCACCTCCATGGCTGTGAACTCAGATGTGAAACAATCATTCATCGCTTGAGTGACACACGGCTGCACCACTGCCAACAATTCAGTGATACGATCGCCTCCTTGCGAAGAGAAAAGGTCCTGAAAATAAGAAGATATAATTCGTTAGCCCTCCTCCTTCTTCCACCACCACTCCATCCTCCCTTCTTAGCTCCTTAATGAAATCCCGTGCTTGTGCTCTTAGAGCTAGTCAGAAGAGAAGGAGGTGCCTGTGGATTAACTTCACGCCACCATTTCTTATTAGGATCGTTGATCATGATTGTAATTCCGCTGGTTGAGTATAAAGCTCTTTATTTCTAAAAAAATCACGCGGGAAACCTTCCGCCAGTGGAAACTGCGGGAAGCACCTTCCACCAACTGCCTTCGGGGGTATGACATGTGTCACCTAGCCTGCTTTTCGCCAGGTTAGATTTGGCAATTGCATTCGGCCAGGGGCATTTTGAGCCATCATAATGAGTAGAGGGTCATATTTGACAAAAAAATCGCCAATGCCATATGCCACCGTCTACGCATGGGTTTTTCCCGGCGACAACCACCAGCGGCACCAGGGGGTTCGGGTTTCGGGCAGAGGGGTAGCCGAAGTTCTGGCAATAGGTCGCCCCCATATCGCCCAGGTTTAGCAATAGCAATAGCAACTTCTAGCCAGAACAGAAGCTCATGCTTCCGGTGCTGCTCTTATTAATGAAAATACATATTTACTTACACACCCTTAATTACATATTTATATAAATTAATGTAGATAGTGATGCATGGAACTGGACTAGCTAATACAATTAACTAACGGGAGCAGCAAGATAACAAATCAATGGCGAATGAACCAAGTAGATTAGCCAGCCACCACTGTCCGGCTGATATAGCCGGAGGTGAGAGGCAGTAGGACGAGATCGACAGAGCAAAGATTCATCAGATATTTGTTTTCCGGCCGCACGCTCAACGGCTCAAGCCTCCACGTAGCTGGCGGAGGCGTGGAACCTGGCGATGAACTCCGTGGCCTTCCTGTCGACGTCCCGCTCCCCGACGTACCACAGCCCATCCTCGTCGCTCGGCCTCACCTTCCTCGACGATCGCCAAGGCTGGTCATACTCGTCGTAGTCCTGCCCGCCGCCGCCGCCGAAGCATGACTGGCTCCCTCCCATTGATTCTCTCGAGGCTTTCTTCCTACCCTAGCTGCCTAGGCTGCTCCCTTGAAGTTTCTCGTGAAGTTGCTGCTCTCTTGCTCAGGTTTGGAGGCCAGCCACCCGTCCCTGATTTATAGGGAAGGGAGGTCTCACCCGGACGTACAGGATTCTTCCAGGGCGTCCTGCACAGCAATCTGACGATAGAGACCGGCGGACGGTGCACGTAGCACACGGTGAAACCAAACACTGAAGGATTGATTCTTTCGTCAGGCTTGTCCAGCTTTGGTAGCCAGCTTTGTTGTTCTCTGAAACCTGAAGCCCTCAAAGTCTGAACAGAACAGGTAATGGGGCTACCTCGAACAATCAACCATTCAACCATGCATGGATTTGAAATGACATGAATATATTATATGATAATAATGGCGGCCAAGTAGTATTTTGGTGTTTCTAGCATGCAGTGCGTTTTTAACGTAAGAACAATTTCCTTTTGTTCCTTTTCCTGGGATGATGATGTAATTCAGATAAGGGAGGAACTGTTCAGATGAGAATAAGTTTATGGCGATAAGCCGGCATCTCAGAGTCACTAATACGTTTGGTCATTTCAGGGCCAATTTAATATAGTAATTAATTAGCGTTCGTCAAGATTTGGTCTATATATGCGGTACGTGATCGATCACTGCGTCGTAACCAATCACACGCACACAACTTGCAGGACAGCTAGCTGCTGCTTGATTTCCAAGCAGTACCGCGTGCACTTACCTAGAATGCTGCCGGTCACTTGCTGCATACTCATGCTATATACAACATATTTTTTCTAAAAGATATATTCAGAGTAATTAAGCAGTAAAATGCATTAGATCTCTGTAAGTTCACGGAATTAAATGATAAGATGTATAGTGCACAAGTTGATCAGCAAGTTCAAACCATAAAATCTACTGTGCAAAATATTAAGCAATAATATTCATGGTTGCCAATATAAAGAGTTTCATGGTTATTGAGTTTCCTATCATGCCAAGTGTGCATATAATAGATTACAAACGCAGGATTGATTAAAACTTGCATTGAATAAATTACTCCATCTGTCTCTTTTTCTTTCACGCTATCCCCTTCTGCATGATAATTAACATTGGTTCAAAGAGAAAGATAGCATTCATATAAACTATCTCTCTCGTTCATTACCATATTCGATCGGTGCCTAACAAGTACGTAGAAAACATAGACCAAACTCCAAAGTCCCTCTCCCACTTAATTTACTTGCATTATGGCACATGTTTCTAGAGGGAGCTATCTAGGTCAATGAAAGTAAGATAAAAGATTACTTACCAATAATGGAGGACCTGTCAAAGAGGAGGATTATATGAAAAGCACCCAGTAATGTAATTGCAAAGTGCAAGTCTCATGCATGCACGCCTACAACTTTCACTGCCTTTTCAGAAAGAATTGCACCCTTTGGCCCGTTCTGCTAGAGATGCAAAAACTGAAGGAACAATGTTCTCTCTCTGTCTCTCTCTATCTTAGTGGCATCACATCCGTGCGCGTAATGTGCTTGCACGCTGTAACCACAATGCTTATAATAAGAAGCTTTAGTCTGAATCCTATGGTTGATGATCACTTAATCAGAGGTCTATACTTGTTCGGAAAGAGCTATGCTTGATGTAGTTGATATATGTTTATGTCTAGCTCCCCATTGCTTTTTGTAGTAAACTTTGAACCAATTATATATGTCTTTATGTTGATCTCTCCAGCTGTCGATTGAAAAGGATTACTCGAAAGAGAAGAACACCTCACATATGCTGCATTTATGTTCTTCTAGTGAAATGAGATATAAAAGGATAGAAGATATTTCCCCTAAATTAAGAGCTTCTGTGTGGGGAAGTATTTTCTGTTTGTGGGCTGTTTTTATCAGTATAATATTCTACACGGTGAAATTATCATTTCATACCCTTTAGCATTTTTCTACCCTTTCTAGCTCTATTTTTTCAGGTACTTTCTAGAGATAGTTAGTAACCAACTTTAGCCTTGAGGAGTTGGTTAGTTTGACCAACTTTAGTAAGCATGTTCCTTTCCTTCTACCTCTGTTTGGGTGCAAGATTTACGTATGTATTCTACTGGTTGCTCCCAATCATGGAGCAATGCTGAGGGGATTAGTCTGTTCGAAAAGCTAACTAACTAGCTTCTCACATAAGGTGGTTAGGAGATATGAGAGCAAGGTGCCTAAAAAGACAGAGAGGGTTCAAACTTACATGAACAGATCTTTTAGGCAAAGCTGCACTATACCTCTTGAGATTTGAAACTATAAACTTTTCCTTTTGCAAAAGTGGGTTTGGTCAGGGTCCACGTCGCTTTGGAAAATTCTAATCAAATCATCATGGTATAGGTAAGTAGTTTCATATTTATGTCGGGTTACCAGCATCATATATCCGTAACTGGATGGAAATTAGATCGTAGAAAATTTTGGTCATATAGGAATCAAATGGTAGAGAGAATTTTAGAGTACCTTGAATCTAGTAGCATATGTAGCGCCACCCTGCAAAACCTATACATGTCTATGCTATATTATTTTTGGGATTCGCATATGTCTGTAAGGATATGACATTTTGTGTGTTTGTAGGAAAAGGTAAACTGTTTAGCTTTTAGGCATTTCGACCTCCCTACCCTCTTTTTTTGGACTACACAAAACTAAAAAAAAAGATGAAAATTGAAAGTTCATACTTAATCATGTCATGCATATGGACATATATTTTAACAAAATAGAAGCGAGAAAAATAATTTTTGGTATTGTCGCACACTATATATACTTGTGTGATACATACTGCGACACAAGTTTTTGGAAGAAAAGTGTGATAATATGGCATGCTTGTGCTGCTCGATTTGTACCTAACCTTTTTTATAAAGGTTTTCCTTAGATTTCCATCAAATATAATATTAACGACAAAAGGGAAGAGAATTTTGTGACGCGGTGAACACTCTAGGACGCAGATGTACATTATTCCTTATCAAAACAGAAAGTGGGACAGATTATGTGCATTGTGAAGTCAATTTTATATCTATTATATAATTAAAACACAAGACAATCAATGGCTCGGATTAATCAAGCGTTTAGCATGAAAAACGAACGGCTTAGATTTATTCCTCACGTGCACATAAATCAAACCAATCTAACGCTATAAAAAGAAGTCCACCAGTCACAATTGAGCACGTCTCTGCATGGAATCGATCACACACGGGATCCATCACGTTCGCCTACAAGGAAAAATAGAAAGATCACGCACGTATATAGAGGAGTCACCATCGTACTAGAATACCATCGTACTAGAATAGGAAAGATCTCCAAGACCCCATGTACGATCGATCCATCCAGCCATGTAGCACAATACATATGCATGATACGTGCAACCGCTCCGGCGGCATGGCCGTTCCGCCTTCTCTTCCCGTTCCCGATGTCGCCGTCTCAGCCGCCATGCATAACCGAGGAACGAACATCAACAGTCGAACTAAGCATCAGGAAGAGCCAGGCATAGATCTTACACATCAGCGATGGAGATGGTGCGGCCAAGCGTAATGCATGTGATGAGCACGAAGCACGACAAAGTCGATCTGGCTCCAACGAAGCTAACTCGAGGAGACGACGACAATCACGCGCCAACGAAGTTGACGAACACACAAGGCTAATTACCTCAAGTTGCGATGGGAGATACTGGACTAAGCGATTGATCTGGCGCTGCACAGCAGCCGGTCGCCCACCATGTTCCGTCCACGGGTGCACTTGGTATGTCCGTCTTCCCACAGTTCGATCTACTCGTCTAACGCACCGTCACAGAATCGTGGCATCTCGATTTTGCATCTGCGGCCTTCTCCATGAGAAGCAAGCGCCAAATAGATAGAAAAATCTTGGAGATCGATGTTGCAAGGCCAAATTTTCAGGTGATCAATCGACATGTGTTGAGATCTTGAAAGTTGACGGCGGCAGGTGCAGCGTTCATAGCCCCAAGTAAGACAAGGCCGGCAGCCTCGCAACCAAACCAACACATCTGAGACTAGCCGCCACATGTTTCCATGCTTGATCATCGACCATGGCTCCGATCAGCTTCTATTCTTCGGATCACCAGTTCGCGTAATGGTTGTGGAGTAGCAGATGCGCCGTTGACAGTTCGAACAAGAGAGAAGTATTGCTGCCATCGTGGGGAACACACGTATTCCTCACAGTCTTCCTCTTGCCCCCTGCATCAGCCCAATGTGCGGCCTATAGCAATAGCAAGGAAGATAGGATGTCCAGAGTTTACGACGCACGCCGGAACGCCGGCGGAATCATTATGAACCGTTCCAGAATTGTGTGGTACACATGAGAAAAATTGCGGGTAATTAAGTGCCTGCTCCTCATGTATCGATCTACTGATACGCATGATTCAAGTATTTCTCAATGTCTTAGTCTGAATAATGGACAGATGCTGAGTTCCTGACTCTTCTCATGTCATGTTTGGTAATGTTTCATGTGTGTTATTTCAGGGAGCTATCAAAAAAAGTTATTGCAGGGAGCTTCATGTTTGTTATTGCATATTCGACGAGGAGGATAGGATAAGCACATATTGACGACATACTGGGACAGCGGTGGAATCATCACCCACCATCCCTGAATTGTGTGATACGCATGAGAAATTTTGTTGGTATTTGCCTTCTTCACTGATGACAACATTGCACTAAACTATAAAGGCTATTACTGAAATTCATTGATGTTTGCAAATCTGCGGGGCAACATTTGCAGGTAATAGTTCCTATTTTGTTAATTTTACGTTTCCTTATTATCCGTCTAGAACATGAACAAGAAATAACTTATGCTCCAAATATTGCATATTATGTTTATCAATTTTTACTTATCTCGATGTATCTTTAGTTTTGCTCTTGGCCCAGGACATAAGCGCCACATGCCTCTGTCATCTATTTAGAAACGTTTATGGACGGTAGTACAAGGGAGTCCAGTAAGGATGCTCTGAAATCAGTGTCGCATAAATTCTTTTGTACGCAGCATGCACATCTCCTTTCATATACTTTTTGGCGAATAATGTATTGAGGTCAAATCCCATGTTCACTTCTGCAACTTCCTGTTCTAATTGTTAAAGATCTACACATGATAGCTAACAGTGTTTGTTCCTGCTCCTTTTCAGAATTATTAGAGTCCAGACAATAGTGACCAACTTTGCTAGACTATTTTCTGACCTCTCTCCAATGTTATGTATTGGCAATTTAATTCTAATATTATTATGGGTGCCCAGTTGCTAGAGAAGGTGTAAGTTTTGTGGAGGAGCAGATTTTCATGGAACTTTGTATTAGATATGATCGCTTACGTCTTTGGGTGACTATCACAATCATCTGGTCAACCAGGCTATCAACACAGTACTTGAAATTGCAACAGAGCGGAGTAGACGTCTAGCAAAGGGCTGGCGGCAACCTATGACGATGCTGAAAGCAGCATTACCCGGTGTCGAGTGGTCGCAATTGCTGCACTGCAGGTAAGTTCATTGGATTCCTATGTCGAATGTTTTGTTGGTATTTACACCCCCCATATTTGTCATCTTGCAGATTTCGTAGCTTCCCAAAATCAAATCAGATTCTTTGGTCTTGCGTTTTTCTGATGTTCGCATTTAGCTTAACAACCATATATTTACGAAATTAGTGATAGGCAGGAGTGCATTCCGAAGGTCAAGAAAGTGCTGTTATGCAATCACATATCGGAGTGCTTTTGTCCTGCAAGTGCGTATTTACACATTCTCTTTCTTTGCATATGTATAGTGATATATCACAGGAACTCGACTAAAACATTCATGATTGTCTCAGTTATATAGATCCCTCCTCAAGGATATTGATTGGTTCAGGTGGAAGTGTTGCGTTCAATGGAGATTATTCTCGAGTTTATGAAAATTCACTACATCTGAATCATGAGAGTATCATCCAATATTAAAGCAATACTTATGAGGTGACTGACTTCAAAAACTACAATATATCTTACAAGATTAAGATGTTCATGAAATAAACAAAGAAGCAAGGCAGTATTTTGTTCTCTGCATTACTTAGCTGATCTTTCGACTCTAATTATACCAACAGCCCAATATTTGTACCATATCTTCTCTATGGATATATATAGAAGTGAAAGTGCGGTGTCCACCTTAATTCTCTCCAATGTATTCCATTGTTTTTTATCACACTATATAGTTAGTATCTATCTATTTAGTACTGGTGCATCTAGAGTTTGCATTCTATTTTTCAGGTAAAATGATGATACCAATGTGGTTTCGAGCTGTTGTGTGGATGTGCTGAGGTCACCGACGTCCTTGGGTCAACATCGTCGCCTCCGCCAGGTAACTGAGGCAAGGTCACTGCAGCCCCTGCGTCAACTTCACACACAACACACTGTTGAGGTTCACCCATTGACTCCTTTGTTGATTCTCTCCTATGTCTAATTGAATTGATCTACGAAGTTGTCTACACACGTGTAAGTATTGAAATTGATAGGGAGTTGTATACGTATGTGTGTGTGTTTAGATATGAAATTATAGATGGATCTCATAAACATTTGTTCTTTTTGTGCCCACTATGTACAAATCTTTAATTTTAGGCACGTAAAATTGATGCACTGTAAAATATCATATTATGGTCCCACTACATCGAAAGAAATATTATTTATATTATTTCACTTTTATTTATTTTGGAAATAATATTTGTTATGATCAACAGTTCGTAAGAATTGTCATTTTTATACTTATCTCTTTATGGAACCATATTTAAAAATAGAGGCAAATACTTTTTATTAGCTGTATCCGTTTTCTACATTGCTGTTTCCTGTGGTGTAGAACTTGCGTGAGTGCTGTAAGTTGAGTAGTTCTTAGTGTACTTATTACATGTTCTGTTACTTCGTAATCACTCCACTAAGGAAGCAATTAAATTTCTAACAATTACATTGTGTTTGATATGCTTAGGAGAACATATTGCCGATAGCTGAATAATATCTACTACCAATGTTTATTGCAGCAGAACATATAATTGCTGCTACTTCTGGCTTGCTAATGCTCAAAACAACAACTTCAGTTCACATCTCTTGCCGGCAACTGTCTCCGGAGAGATTGGCGAATCGACAATCCCCTTGCCGTCTTTCCGGCAACTGTTGTGTCCCATCTTCAGGTAATCCTACCTGAAAATCAGCCAATAAAGCACGTCACAACTATAAGGTATGGTTGTCTCCTTCTCTTTTGATCGGAGATAGTGCACAAAACAGGTCTAACAAGTGGTATCGTTATGATTTTAGGGCATACCCTATCATGTTATTTTCCTAGCAATGGTACTTACGTATTCTATTCCGTACAAAGCTTTTCTTAATATATTTCATTTCTCTTCATTTGTGCAGGCATCCAAACCTTTAGGATAATGGTTGTTGAATACATGACAACCCAATTTCGGTATTTTAGCTGGATGTCTGGCAGATTTATTTCTTGCCTTTTAAAGTTTGCTCAAAAGAATAGATACATCATAACAGAGACCGAATCGGAATCGGGCCAGGCCCCTAATACATTATAGTATATCACGGTAATAATATAAATTATATGAATCTATTGGAGGTATTATGGTTTCAATGATTGATCATGTAGGAGCAGAATAGGTAGTGGATGTTGCTATTGTACAGTACATCACTCATCCTTGGTATGGAAATTATTGATCGCAAGCCAGAAGAGAAAGGCGTCACTACCAATTGTTGTAGCTTGAAGGAAAAAATACAAATTGAAGGATAGAGTGGACTCCGCCACAATAGAACTTACTCAAGTTTTGCATTCATATATAACATATGAAAAGTATTTCATCTAGCCGCGCAATTGCGCGGGCCACCCAGCTAGTTACAAATAAAGCAACACCCACATATTTTTTGTAGACCAATATAAAAGGCAACAACTGGGAAGAAAGGGTTTAGGAATTGACCATTTTTCAGGCTCCATTGAATTACGTCAGGAGCTCCTCTGCTTGCATGGCCTAAAAGGATGAAATATGCTCTTTTAGAGCGTAAAGGATGCTTCCCTTTAGATATCTTTATCCCCTTGTTTACTCATATCTATCTTAATAACATTGGTGCATGGCTTTAATTGATGTTTTAAGCATGCACTAGACTTTTATTGATAATCAATACTGTGATATATTTATAGTAGCAAAAAGTACATGGTAGAGATATATGAGCCAAGTACAGCAATTACAAAATAAAGTTTAAAGAAATGAGCAAAGCTTAGAGATCTTCAAACTCGTTTTGAGCTAGTTTGAGACTTGCTCACCTCCCGGTGCCTCATCATGTGCATTGTGGAGAGGTCATGGATGGGAGCTCCTATACATCACTTTCAGGCGAGTGCTCGTAGCCGCGTCGCCTACTAGCGTGCGCTTATTGGGCTAGGCCTATATCCGCGCGCGCTTCCGGTGACTGTTTCTGTTTCGTACTGTTTGTTCTTCCGCACTATTTCCCTCATATTTTCTCGTTAGTGCACTCCTCGTACTATTTCCTTCAGTTGTACCAGTTGCGGCTTGAGAATAAATGTTTTAAGCTGTTTCTACTAGCTGATGCTCACAGATCGTGTAGACTCTACAACATAAATGTTTGTCCAGAGGCATTTCTGATACTTCAACTAGCGAAATATCGATAAAATAGTGTACTGAGTGTCTCGTACACACAAGTTATGCCTGGAAAAGGTATTTTTCGTACACAGAAAAATAGAGATAAAATTTCATAGTATTATAGTACACATGCTTTTCCAATTGGGACATGTTAAGACCAACTTTATGCCGGGATGAAGACATCGTCGATTTCACTTGTTGCCTTTAAACACTTGGAATTGAATCATGAAAAACAGCAACGTAAGTGGAATCCAACATAGATATTGAAATGAATCAGCGAATCAAATGCTAGAAGTTACTTATTTGTATTGTGATTTCCTTGGCTAGATGTTGAATCCAATCAGCAAATATGGAGCCTGATGTACATATGAAGTATCAGAATAATATTAGTTGGTATTAGTTGCAGTTTAGAAATTTGGGAAAAATTGTAATGCAATGTTCAAATGAGGGAATTACATTCTTTGCCAGAAACTGTCTAGCAAGTGGAACTTGTACCTCATTATAGAAAAAGGTCGGTGATCAAAAACTATTTTTGAGTTATTTTAAAAGTGAATTGAAAGTTTTGTGAATGAAAACTATTTTTGAACGATTATTAAGTGAACAGATATTATGTTTTCCCGATTTCTATGTGAACAGAAAAAGGTCTATGAACAAAAACTATTTTTGAACAGTTCTAAAAGTGAACAGAAAAGGACGGTGAACGGAAACTATTTTTGAACGATTTTTAAGTGAATAGGTATTATGTTTCCACAATTTTTAAGTAAACATAAAATGGTCGGTGAAGGATATTATGTTTTGATCGATTTTTAAGTGAACAGAAAAATGTCGATGAACATAAATTAATTAATTTTGAACGATTAAAAGTGAACAGAAAAGTTGTGTGAACGAAAAGTATTTTTGTATGATTTAAAGTGTATCTTTAAGTGAACATCTATTATGTTTGCACGGTTTTTAAGTGAAGAGAAAAAGATAGGTGAACATAAACAATTTTGAACGGTTTAAAAGTGAACAGAAAAGGTCTGTGAACGAAAACTATTTTTTTGAACGTTTTTAAAATTGAACACAAAAAGGGTGAACAGAATATATTTTTGAACGATTTTTAAGTGAATAGATATTATGTTTGCATGATTTTAAAGTGAACAGAAAAAGTTCAGTGAACAGGAATTATTTTTGAACGATTTTAAAAGTGAACAAAAAAGGTCGGTAAACGGTAACTATTTTTGGATGATTTTTAAGTGAACAAAAAAGGGTGAACAAAAAATATTTTTGAACGATTTTAAAAGTGAGCAGAAAAGGTTCGGAAACTATTTGTTGAACGATTTTTAAAAGTGAACCGAAAAAGGGTGAACAGAAACTATGTTTGAACGATTTTAAGTGAACAAATATTGTGTTTGCACGACTTTTAAGTGAACAAAAGGTCGATGAACATAAACTATTTTTCAACATTTTTCAGTTTTGAACTTTTTGAAAACTGCATAAAATTAGAAAGTAAAACATTTTAAATTGTAAAATAAAAATTAATTTGAATTATTTTTAAAAAATATGAACAATTTTCAGCTAGAACATTTTTCAGTTTTGAACATTTTTCAAAATCTGCATTAAATTCGAAAGCAATGTTTTTTTCAAAATATGACCTATTTTTAGATCAGATCGATTTGTAAAAGTGAAAAAAAGAAAAACGGAAAATGAAAAATAAATATAAAAGGAAAAGAAAAAACATAAATGAAAATGAAAAATGAAAAGAAAAACTAAAAAGAAAACGAGAACGAGAACGTGGAAATATCAAAGCGACCTCTGGCGAACAGTGTAGGAAAGAAAAGGTAAACATCGTCGTGCAAACGCAGATCGGGAGAAGAACAGTGGAGGAGAAAAGAAAACGTAAACAATTTTTTCCTCCTCGCCTCGAGACCGTAGAAATATCAAAGCAAGGTCTCGCGAACTAAATGGGCCCGACTCAGTAAATATATGCTTCAGGCGACGCAAGCGAAAGGCGTCGCTAGCGGGCAATGTATAGGATTTGCCGTCATGGATTGTGAATCGAGTTCGAATCATGGTCCGGGCTGACCAGTGAATGACCATACTCTTGGGCTGGACTATAATGGGTTTAATTGGCTCTAACTTGCCCATTCAAGCCCACTTGCAGGCAAATGTTATCGGAACGACTTTTACAGAGTTTCTTGCCTCTGTTTAAACTGCATTTTTTAGCTCCTAAATGAAGATAAAATTATGCAAGTTTTCCTTGCATCTTATATAAGAAAAGTTGCTTAAACTCTTAATTAATAAAATGCCTTTATCAAAAAAATATAAGAAAAGTTACAAAGAAATAATAAACACGCATACAAAAAATAAAAAATAAAGTTACATGAGAATACACTATTGCACACGGCTAATGAGATAGTTGCACATATACATATAATTAAAACACAAGACAATCAATGGCTCGGATTAATCAAGCGTTTAGCATGAAAAACGAACGGCTTAGATTTATTCCTCACGTGCACATAAATCAAACCAATCTAACGCTATAAAAAGAAGTCCACCAGTCACAATTGAGCACGTCTCTGCATGGAATCGATCACACACGGGATCCATCACGTTCGCCTACAAGGAAAAATAGAAAGATCACGCACGTATATAGAGGAGTCACCATCGTACTAGAATACCATCGTACTAGAATAGGAAAGATCTCCAAGACCCCATGTACGATCGATCCATCCAGCCATGTAGCACAATACATATGCATGATACGTGCAACCGCTCCGGCGGCATGGCCGTTCCGCCTTCTCTTCCCGTTCCCGATGTCGCCGTCTCAGCCGCCATGCATAACCGAGGAACGAACATCAACAGTCGAACTAAGCATCAGGAAGAGCCAGGCATAGATCTTACACATCAGCGATGGAGATGGTGCGGCCAAGCGTAATGCATGTGATGAGCACGAAGCACGACAAAGTCGATCTGGCTCCAACGAAGCTAACTCGAGGAGACGACGACAATCACGCGCCAACGAAGTTGACGAACACACAAGGCTAATTACCTCAAGTTGCGATGGGAGATACTGGACTAAGCGATTGATCTGGCGCTGCACAGCAGCCGGTCGCCCACCATGTTCCGTCCACGGGTGCACTTGGTATGTCCGTCTTCCCACAGTTCGATCTACTCGTCTAACGCACCGTCACAGAATCGTGGCATCTCGATTTTGCATCTGCGGCCTTCTCCATGAGAAGCAAGCGCCAAATAGATAGAAAAATCTTGGAGATCGATGTTGCAAGGCCAAATTTTCAGGTGATCAATCGACATGTGTTGAGATCTTGAAAGTTGACGGCGGCAGGTGCAGCGTTCATAGCCCCAAGTAAGACAAGGCCGGCAGCCTCGCAACCAAACCAACACATCTGAGACTAGCCGCCACATGTTTCCATGCTTGATCATCGACCATGGCTCCGATCAGCTTCTATTCTTCGGATCACCAGTTCGCGTAATGGTTGTGGAGTAGCAGATGCGCCGTTGACAGTTCGAACAAGAGAGAAGTATTGCTGCCATCGTGGGGAACACACGTATTCCTCACAGTCTTCCTCTTGCCCCCTGCATCAGCCCAATGTGCGGCCTATAGCAATAGCAAGGAAGATAGGATGTCCAGAGTTTACGACGCACGCCGGAACGCCGGCGGAATCATTATGAACCGTTCCAGAATTGTGTGGTACACATGAGAAAAATTGCGGGTAATTAAGTGCCTGCTCCTCATGTATCGATCTACTGATACGCATGATTCAAGTATTTCTCAATGTCTTAGTCTGAATAATGGACAGATGCTGAGTTCCTGACTCTTCTCATGTCATGTTTGGTAATGTTTCATGTGTGTTATTTCAGGGAGCTATCAAAAAAAGTTATTGCAGGGAGCTTCATGTTTGTTATTGCATATTCGACGAGGAGGATAGGATAAGCACATATTGACGACATACTGGGACAGCGGTGGAATCATCACCCACCATCCCTGAATTGTGTGATACGCATGAGAAATTTTGTTGGTATTTGCCTTCTTCACTGATGACAACATTGCACTAAACTATAAAGGCTATTACTGAAATTCATTGATGTTTGCAAATCTGCGGGGCAACATTTGCAGGTAATAGTTCCTATTTTGTTAATTTTACGTTTCCTTATTATCCGTCTAGAACATGAACAAGAAATAACTTATGCTCCAAATATTGCATATTATGTTTATCAATTTTTACTTATCTCGATGTATCTTTAGTTTTGCTCTTGGCCCAGGACATAAGCGCCACATGCCTCTGTCATCTATTTAGAAACGTTTATGGACGGTAGTACAAGGGAGTCCAGTAAGGATGCTCTGAAATCAGTGTCGCATAAATTCTTTTGTACGCAGCATGCACATCTCCTTTCATATACTTTTTGGCGAATAATGTATTGAGGTCAAATCCCATGTTCACTTCTGCAACTTCCTGTTCTAATTGTTAAAGATCTACACATGATAGCTAACAGTGTTTGTTCCTGCTCCTTTTCAGAATTATTAGAGTCCAGACAATAGTGACCAACTTTGCTAGACTATTTTCTGACCTCTCTCCAATGTTATGTATTGGCAATTTAATTCTAATATTATTATGGGTGCCCAGTTGCTAGAGAAGGTGTAAGTTTTGTGGAGGAGCAGATTTTCATGGAACTTTGTATTAGATATGATCGCTTACGTCTTTGGGTGACTATCACAATCATCTGGTCAACCAGGCTATCAACACAGTACTTGAAATTGCAACAGAGCGGAGTAGACGTCTAGCAAAGGGCTGGCGGCAACCTATGACGATGCTGAAAGCAGCATTACCCGGTGTCGAGTGGTCGCAATTGCTGCACTGCAGGTAAGTTCATTGGATTCCTATGTCGAATGTTTTGTTGGTATTTACACCCCCCATATTTGTCATCTTGCAGATTTCGTAGCTTCCCAAAATCAAATCAGATTCTTTGGTCTTGCGTTTTTCTGATGTTCGCATTTAGCTTAACAACCATATATTTACGAAATTAGTGATAGGCAGGAGTGCATTCCGAAGGTCAAGAAAGTGCTGTTATGCAATCACATATCGGAGTGCTTTTGTCCTGCAAGTGCGTATTTACACATTCTCTTTCTTTGCATATGTATAGTGATATATCACAGGAACTCGACTAAAACATTCATGATTGTCTCAGTTATATAGATCCCTCCTCAAGGATATTGATTGGTTCAGGTGGAAGTGTTGCGTTCAATGGAGATTATTCTCGAGTTTATGAAAATTCACTACATCTGAATCATGAGAGTATCATCCAATATTAAAGCAATACTTATGAGGTGACTGACTTCAAAAACTACAATATATCTTACAAGATTAAGATGTTCATGAAATAAACAAAGAAGCAAGGCAGTATTTTGTTCTCTGCATTACTTAGCTGATCTTTCGACTCTAATTATACCAACAGCCCAATATTTGTACCATATCTTCTCTATGGATATATATAGAAGTGAAAGTGCGGTGTCCACCTTAATTCTCTCCAATGTATTCCATTGTTTTTTATCACACTATATAGTTAGTATCTATCTATTTAGTACTGGTGCATCTAGAGTTTGCATTCTATTTTTCAGGTAAAATGATGATACCAATGTGGTTTCGAGCTGTTGTGTGGATGTGCTGAGGTCACCGACGTCCTTGGGTCAACATCGTCGCCTCCGCCAGGTAACTGAGGCAAGGTCACTGCAGCCCCTGCGTCAACTTCACACACAACACACTGTTGAGGTTCACCCATTGACTCCTTTGTTGATTCTCTCCTATGTCTAATTGAATTGATCTACGAAGTTGTCTACACACGTGTAAGTATTGAAATTGATAGGGAGTTGTATACGTATGTGTGTGTGTTTAGATATGAAATTATAGATGGATCTCATAAACATTTGTTCTTTTTGTGCCCACTATGTACAAATCTTTAATTTTAGGCACGTAAAATTGATGCACTGTAAAATATCATATTATGGTCCCACTACATCGAAAGAAATATTATTTATATTATTTCACTTTTATTTATTTTGGAAATAATATTTGTTATGATCAACAGTTCGTAAGAATTGTCATTTTTATACTTATCTCTTTATGGAACCATATTTAAAAATAGAGGCAAATACTTTTTATTAGCTGTATCCGTTTTCTACATTGCTGTTTCCTGTGGTGTAGAACTTGCGTGAGTGCTGTAAGTTGAGTAGTTCTTAGTGTACTTATTACATGTTCTGTTACTTCGTAATCACTCCACTAAGGAAGCAATTAAATTTCTAACAATTACATTGTGTTTGATATGCTTAGGAGAACATATTGCCGATAGCTGAATAATATCTACTACCAATGTTTATTGCAGCAGAACATATAATTGCTGCTACTTCTGGCTTGCTAATGCTCAAAACAACAACTTCAGTTCACATCTCTTGCCGGCAACTGTCTCCGGAGAGATTGGCGAATCGACAATCCCCTTGCCGTCTTTCCGGCAACTGTTGTGTCCCATCTTCAGGTAATCCTACCTGAAAATCAGCCAATAAAGCACGTCACAACTATAAGGTATGGTTGTCTCCTTCTCTTTTGATCGGAGATAGTGCACAAAACAGGTCTAACAAGTGGTATCGTTATGATTTTAGGGCATACCCTATCATGTTATTTTCCTAGCAATGGTACTTACGTATTCTATTCCGTACAAAGCTTTTCTTAATATATTTCATTTCTCTTCATTTGTGCAGGCATCCAAACCTTTAGGATAATGGTTGTTGAATACATGACAACCCAATTTCGGTATTTTAGCTGGATGTCTGGCAGATTTATTTCTTGCCTTTTAAAGTTTGCTCAAAAGAATAGATACATCATAACAGAGACCGAATCGGAATCGGGCCAGGCCCCTAATACATTATAGTATATCACGGTAATAATATAAATTATATGAATCTATTGGAGGTATTATGGTTTCAATGATTGATCATGTAGGAGCAGAATAGGTAGTGGATGTTGCTATTGTACAGTACATCACTCATCCTTGGTATGGAAATTATTGATCGCAAGCCAGAAGAGAAAGGCGTCACTACCAATTGTTGTAGCTTGAAGGAAAAAATACAAATTGAAGGATAGAGTGGACTCCGCCACAATAGAACTTACTCAAGTTTTGCATTCATATATAACATATGAAAAGTATTTCATCTAGCCGCGCAATTGCGCGGGCCACCCAGCTAGTTACAAATAAAGCAACACCCACATATTTTTTGTAGACCAATATAAAAGGCAACAACTGGGAAGAAAGGGTTTAGGAATTGACCATTTTTCAGGCTCCATTGAATTACGTCAGGAGCTCCTCTGCTTGCATGGCCTAAAAGGATGAAATATGCTCTTTTAGAGCGTAAAGGATGCTTCCCTTTAGATATCTTTATCCCCTTGTTTACTCATATCTATCTTAATAACATTGGTGCATGGCTTTAATTGATGTTTTAAGCATGCACTAGACTTTTATTGATAATCAATACTGTGATATATTTATAGTAGCAAAAAGTACATGGTAGAGATATATGAGCCAAGTACAGCAATTACAAAATAAAGTTTAAAGAAATGAGCAAAGCTTAGAGATCTTCAAACTCGTTTTGAGCTAGTTTGAGACTTGCTCACCTCCCGGTGCCTCATCATGTGCATTGTGGAGAGGTCATGGATGGGAGCTCCTATACATCACTTTCAGGCGAGTGCTCGTAGCCGCGTCGCCTACTAGCGTGCGCTTATTGGGCTAGGCCTATATCCGCGCGCGCTTCCGGTGACTGTTTCTGTTTCGTACTGTTTGTTCTTCCGCACTATTTCCCTCATATTTTCTCGTTAGTGCACTCCTCGTACTATTTCCTTCAGTTGTACCAGTTGCGGCTTGAGAATAAATGTTTTAAGCTGTTTCTACTAGCTGATGCTCACAGATCGTGTAGACTCTACAACATAAATGTTTGTCCAGAGGCATTTCTGATACTTCAACTAGCGAAATATCGATAAAATAGTGTACTGAGTGTCTCGTACACACAAGTTATGCCTGGAAAAGGTATTTTTCGTACACAGAAAAATAGAGATAAAATTTCATAGTATTATAGTACACATGCTTTTCCAATTGGGACATGTTAAGACCAACTTTATGCCGGGATGAAGACATCGTCGATTTCACTTGTTGCCTTTAAACACTTGGAATTGAATCATGAAAAACAGCAACGTAAGTGGAATCCAACATAGATATTGAAATGAATCAGCGAATCAAATGCTAGAAGTTACTTATTTGTATTGTGATTTCCTTGGCTAGATGTTGAATCCAATCAGCAAATATGGAGCCTGATGTACATATGAAGTATCAGAATAATATTAGTTGGTATTAGTTGCAGTTTAGAAATTTGGGAAAAATTGTAATGCAATGTTCAAATGAGGGAATTACATTCTTTGCCAGAAACTGTCTAGCAAGTGGAACTTGTACCTCATTATAGAAAAAGGTCGGTGATCAAAAACTATTTTTGAGTTATTTTAAAAGTGAATTGAAAGTTTTGTGAATGAAAACTATTTTTGAACGATTATTAAGTGAACAGATATTATGTTTTCCCGATTTCTATGTGAACAGAAAAAGGTCTATGAACAAAAACTATTTTTGAACAGTTCTAAAAGTGAACAGAAAAGGACGGTGAACGGAAACTATTTTTGAACGATTTTTAAGTGAATAGGTATTATGTTTCCACAATTTTTAAGTAAACATAAAATGGTCGGTGAAGGATATTATGTTTTGATCGATTTTTAAGTGAACAGAAAAATGTCGATGAACATAAATTAATTAATTTTGAACGATTAAAAGTGAACAGAAAAGTTGTGTGAACGAAAAGTATTTTTGTATGATTTAAAGTGTATCTTTAAGTGAACATCTATTATGTTTGCACGGTTTTTAAGTGAAGAGAAAAAGATAGGTGAACATAAACAATTTTGAACGGTTTAAAAGTGAACAGAAAAGGTCTGTGAACGAAAACTATTTTTTTGAACGTTTTTAAAATTGAACACAAAAAGGGTGAACAGAATATATTTTTGAACGATTTTTAAGTGAATAGATATTATGTTTGCATGATTTTAAAGTGAACAGAAAAAGTTCAGTGAACAGGAATTATTTTTGAACGATTTTAAAAGTGAACAAAAAAGGTCGGTAAACGGTAACTATTTTTGGATGATTTTTAAGTGAACAAAAAAGGGTGAACAAAAAATATTTTTGAACGATTTTAAAAGTGAGCAGAAAAGGTTCGGAAACTATTTGTTGAACGATTTTTAAAAGTGAACCGAAAAAGGGTGAACAGAAACTATGTTTGAACGATTTTAAGTGAACAAATATTGTGTTTGCACGACTTTTAAGTGAACAAAAGGTCGATGAACATAAACTATTTTTCAACATTTTTCAGTTTTGAACTTTTTGAAAACTGCATAAAATTAGAAAGTAAAACATTTTAAATTGTAAAATAAAAATTAATTTGAATTATTTTTAAAAAATATGAACAATTTTCAGCTAGAACATTTTTCAGTTTTGAACATTTTTCAAAATCTGCATTAAATTCGAAAGCAATGTTTTTTTCAAAATATGACCTATTTTTAGATCAGATCGATTTGTAAAAGTGAAAAAAAGAAAAACGGAAAATGAAAAATAAATATAAAAGGAAAAGAAAAAACATAAATGAAAATGAAAAATGAAAAGAAAAACTAAAAAGAAAACGAGAACGAGAACGTGGAAATATCAAAGCGACCTCTGGCGAACAGTGTAGGAAAGAAAAGGTAAACATCGTCGTGCAAACGCAGATCGGGAGAAGAACAGTGGAGGAGAAAAGAAAACGTAAACAATTTTTTCCTCCTCGCCTCGAGACCGTAGAAATATCAAAGCAAGGTCTCGCGAACTAAATGGGCCCGACTCAGTAAATATATGCTTCAGGCGACGCAAGCGAAAGGCGTCGCTAGCGGGCAATGTATAGGATTTGCCGTCATGGATTGTGAATCGAGTTCGAATCATGGTCCGGGCTGACCAGTGAATGACCATACTCTTGGGCTGGACTATAATGGGTTTAATTGGCTCTAACTTGCCCATTCAAGCCCACTTGCAGGCAAATGTTATCGGAACGACTTTTACAGAGTTTCTTGCCTCTGTTTAAACTGCATTTTTTAGCTCCTAAATGAAGATAAAATTATGCAAGTTTTCCTTGCATCTTATATAAGAAAAGTTGCTTAAACTCTTAATTAATAAAATGCCTTTATCAAAAAAATATAAGAAAAGTTACAAAGAAATAATAAACACGCATACAAAAAATAAAAAATAAAGTTACATGAGAATACACTATTGCACACGGCTAATGAGATAGTTGCACATATACAAAATTTGAGTTTCCAAATTCCCAAATAATTGTGTAATAAAACTAGCACAAGCCGATAAGCTTTCTCAAGGTTCCAAGATTCATTGTCTACCGTACCTTTTAACTTGTTTGCATTCCAGTAATACTCTTTCGTCCAAGGGGCTTTCTCCCGAGAACGGGGATGGTGTTAGGAGGACGGACCATGATGAAATCTCCACGAAGAAAAGAGAACTCCATGGTGTGTCACCTCCATCGTGGCCCGACCAGATGACCAGAGGTTCCCTCGGCCCCGAGCCTACGCACCACCAACACCTCCACCTTCTCCAGATCCAGCAACAGAGGTTCACTTGCTACAAGATCCACCAGGAGGAGTAAGCTGAAGGGGAGGGGCGCTGACCTTCAGATAAGACATGAAAGGCGTACGTGGCAGCCCTTCTACCACGGCGGCGTCTCTCGTCCCCTTGCCGCTGGCACACTCACAGATGTCACCTGACGCCAACTGACACCAGCACCCAAATTGAGATCACTACACTAATGCTGAAACCCCTCGACTCGAGAAACGAAGCGGCGATAGATACACCGCCAACTTCGTCGGCGGCCAGGTGGCTTGCCCGGCGGTCTCCTTGGGTGGCAAGGCGAGGAAGATAGTAAGGGATGGAGGAACGGCGACACTGATACCCAAGCTGCGCGAGGATGGGGGTGACTCGAAGGCCCGACACCTACTTATGAGGGCAAGTGAGTAAAATTGCCTTTAAAATTTTTGGCAATTCACATCTACGGGGACCTATTAATTTGGGGGAAATCTCTTCCGGTCAAGAACCCAGGCTGCATGGGTGGTTGTTTAGGGAGAGCGGGCAGGTGGCTCTGCTAGGCGCCAGTGCAGGGGTAGAAGGCCGGTGCGGGGGACCTGGCTTCCTCACGGAGCAGTCACCATCCACTGCCAGGGCGATCGATCACTGGCCACGCGACCAGGTGCGAGAGACGAGGGAGGCGGGAGCTCGCCAGCGAGGGAGGAGTTGAGCGTGCTCGCCGGGATGACGGAGGCAGGGCCAGTGGGCGACAGAGATGTCCTCGCCGGGATGACGGAGGGCGGCGCATGTCGATGCGGCGAGTGGAGTTTAGGGAGAAGACAACTAGAACAGACCTTTGGTTATTTCCCAGCACACTAACTAAAGGGCAATAGGTAATTCTAGCGCCTAATACTAAGGCTTACCGTTTTTGGCCATTCGGTGTGTTCTAGCAAATGTATCCTAAAATTGTAATGGTACTTGGCAAAGACATGATTGAGCGGTGTGTTTCGGCAAACGCCACAAAATAACGGTGTCTTGTGGCAAATTTTCCCTAAAAAAAAAAGAAGATAGAATCGAACGCATAGAAGACACCGTGCGTTGTACGGCCGCAGAGTCGATCAGTAAGTAAACGCCGCGACTGGAGCACGAGCAGCCTGCAACGTTCATAAACTACCCGCCTCACTCCAGTACTCCACCCGGCAGCATCTCACAGCTCGCGGGGTTTGACTCCTCACTCACTGAGCAGAGTAGACGGGTCCTTCCGAGCGCGATCCAGGAAGGGAGGGAGGCGACGAACGGCAAGGCGCTGGCGGCGGCGGCTCCGGCGGAACGAGGAGGTCGAAATGGCCGCCTCCACCGCCCTCCGCCCTCCCCGGCTCCCAGGTGCGGCCGTGAACCTTCTTGATCTGCTCGCCTATTTTTCTTAGCTGCAGTGGTCTGTGATTTGATTTGGTAGGAGGAGGGCAAGAACCTGCTCTGTTCTTCTCCTCGCCCAAAACCGTGTCGATCCGTGCGTCTGTTCTCCGTGTGCTCGCGGGCTTCTCGCGATGTGATTTGGTTCTGGTTGAGCCGTGCTGTCTTCTGATCCAGTCGACCCAAACAAACCAATCGAACAGTAACGTAACTCTGATGACAAACTACTGAACGAACAGATAGAGCATAGGTGATAATAGTTTTTTTTTTCCGTCGCTGCAATGTTCCCTCTATTTGGCAAAACTGGTGATCTTCGTTTTCAGAGAAAAAAAAGAGACCATGAGAATCTTTTGCAAAATCTGATCGATAGTAATGGCGACCTGTCTGTGGAGCTGGATATAGATCACGAAATCAAGTCGACATCATGTTGGTCCAAGTTGGATAACTGCCGGTGGATGGACAATCATGTCGGCACCAATAACTCATATTGCATTTAACTCAACGTTATCTCGTAATAAGTTTTCGTCCCGATTTATAAATAAACCCAAACGGTCGAACCGATACATATTCAGGATGAGGAAAACCTCTTACAAGCAGATCAAAAATCTACAAGAAAAAACTAAGAAGTGTCGAGCTTGCCACCAAAGACGTCGTCGAGATCAAGGAAACCAGAGCTCAACGACACCGCCCCCAAGGAGGTAACGACAAACTCAAGCGCCGCCGTCATTGAGACAAAATGTCTAGGGTTTTTACCCGGAGCCCTACTGCGGAGAGAGTAGCCACAACGACGGTCACGACACCCGCTGGCGTCGCCATCATTAGCGCAGAAGCACTGAGCTTTCGCACGGAATAACCCTCCCCGCACTTGGTACCTCATACCAACAACAGTTCCCGGCCGAGCCGAGCTTCCCACGATATGGGCGCGGACCAAGTTGTTGCCGCCAACACCAGGAGACCCCACCGACCACTCCTCGCCACCCACATGGTCCAAAGAGATGGGCCATCAGCACCGCCCTGTCGTCAAGACGCTCGTACAGTTCACCTTTCGGGGCCGCCACCCTGCATCCGCGGACTCGTGCCCCTGTAGCGAGGCTCATCGTGTGACCTGCGAGGCGGGGAGGGTCGGAACGGTTGGAACCGGAGGGCGGCAGCAGCACGGCCATCCGAAAGAGACCATCATTCACCACCATAGGCAGTTCCTGACCGGGCCCGGTGAAGTCCCTGCCGCCCCCGCTGTTCGCACCGCCCCACCTTTACTACCTCACCATGGCCAACACTAACGCCCACTGCTCCAAGGCAGCCTCCTCATCACGGCCCGTTCCTGGCCACCATAGGCCCGCCTGTCCCGCGGCAGGCCGAGATCGGGCCTAACTCGGCGCGCCGCCTAAAGGAGAGTTGTTGCGCCGCCCCCCGGAAGACCACCCCGCCTGTCGGAGGCCCTCGTCGAGCACCGAAGGGCCACGCCGACGCACGCTCGTCGAGGACGTCGCCTGTCCGGGCCGCCAAAGCTCGCGCCCTAGTCACCATGAGAGGGGACGCGCGGTGCTCGCCGTCGATGGCGGGGAGGAGGGGAGGTTGGGTTGGATGGGCGGCGGCGCTAGGGTTGGGTGTATCGGCGCGCGGGGGTGACGCGAGACGTGGTTGGTTTATGCACAAGGATAAGTTCGTAAACCAAATGCTGGCTCGAGACTGGTGTGACTGTGTGGGCTTTAACTCAACGGTATCAATATTGTCGAAAAGTATGACGCTAAATTGACAACTAGGCTCGTTGAAAGTTTTCAGTCAGATTTTGTACCATTCCTATTTCTGATTCTGACGCTGCAGACACTTGTATCTGAATTGCAGCAGTCCCAGAGCAAGCTTCGTCGCTCCCTCGCTTACCAAAAAACAGAGTCGCTGTCGCCGGCAGAAGGAGCATCGCCACTAGGGCCGGCTCAAATCTGGGCAACGTCAGCATCCCGAAGCAATGGTACAACCTCGTCGCCGACCTGCCGGTGAAGCCGCCGCCGCAGCTGCACCCGCAGACGCACCAGCCGCTGGTACCCGGCGACCTGGCCCCTCTGTTCCCAGACGAGATGATCAGGCAGGAGCTCACCGAGGAGCGCTTCATCGGCATACCCGAAGAGGTCCGTGACGTCTACGAGCTCTGGCGCCCGACGCCGCTGATCAGGTACAGAAAAATGTGTTTTTTTTGTGCTGCCGACAGAGTTCAGGAGAGTGTGTACCAAGAATTCAGGGTACTAAGTTGTTTGTGATGTTGAGATGACAGAGCCAAGAGGCTGGAGAAGCTGCTCGGCACGCCGGCGAAGATCTACTACAAGTACGAAGGGACTAGTCCGGCGGGGTCGCACAAAGCCAACACCGCCGTGCCGCAGGCGTATTACAATGCCGCCGCCGGGGTCAAGAACGTCGTGACCGAGACTGGCGCCGGTCAGTGGGGCAGCGCGCTGTCCTTTGCCAGCACCCTCTTCGGCCTCAACTGCGAGGTGAACCTGCATTTCTCAAGTCGATGTCCCCTCTCCCATTCTTCAACTTTCTTCAGTTCAGCATTGACATTTGATTCGGTTTCTGAATACTGTGATGGTGCGTGTGCAGGTGTGGCAGGTGCGCGCGTCGTACGACCAGAAACCGTACAGGAGGCTGATGATGGAGACGTGGGGCGCGAAGGTACACCCGTCGCCGTCCGACGTGACGGAGGCCGGCAGGAAGCTCCTGGCGGCGGACCCGAGCAGCCCCGGCAGCCTCGGGATGGCCATCTCGGAGGCGGTGGAGGTAGCGGCCACCAACGGCGACACCAAGTACTGCCTCGGCAGCGTGCTCAACCACGTCCTGCTGCACCAGACCGTCATAGGCGAGGAGTGCCTGGAGCAGCTGGCGGCCCTCGGCGTCACCCCGGACGTCGTCATCGGCTGCACCGGCGGCGGCTCCAACTTCGGCGGCCTCGCGTTCCCCTTCATGCGCGAGAAGCTCGCCGGCAGGATGAACCCGCAGTTCAAGGCCGTCGAGCCCGCCGCGTGCCCCACGCTCACCAAGGGCGTCTACGCTTACGACTACGGCGACACGGCCGGGCTGACGCCGCTGATGAAGATGCACACCCTCGGCCACGGCTTTGTCCCGGATCCCATCCATGCAGGTGTTTGATCGTCGCAGCTTCAGAGTTCTAAGCTCCTTGTTTATTTCCATTCAATGGTGTGTTCCTGCTTACTGATGGAAAGCCATTTTCTGCAGGTGGGCTTCGCTACCATGGAATGGCACCTCTGATCTCCCATGTGTACGAGCTCGGCTTCATGGAGGCTATGTCCATAAAGCAAACTGAATGCTTCGAAGGTACTGCTAATTACTAACTCACTTTGTTGTTCTCGTCAGTTTTAACGCCATAGTGAAACAGCATCTCTGAATGTTTTCTGTTAGTTTCTTGTCTCCTGACCCTTCTATCTGAACTCCGACATTACTTGTCTTCTATGATGGATTAACTGCAGCTGCCTTGCAATTTGCACGGACGGAGGGCATCATCCCGGCGCCGGAGCCGACGCACGCGATCGCGGCGGCGATCAGGGAAGCGCTGGAGTGCAAGAGGACCGGGGAGGAGAAGGTCATCCTCATCGCCATGTGCGGCCACGGCCACTTCGACCTCGCCGCATACGACCGGTACCTGAGAGGCGACATGGTTGATCTCGCACACTCCGACGAGAAGCTCCGGGAGTCTCTGGCCGACATTCCCAAAGTATGATGTTAGAGAGTGGTACAAGAACTGCGTCGGAACACAATAATATTGGCAATGTGAGTATGTGACCCAAACAAATTTGATCAATAAATGGAGATATCCTTTGTACCACTCACAGTTGGTTCCAGAGGACATCGCTTCTCACACTACATGCCGTATCTGTAACCTTTGTCTTCCTCCGGTTCGCCGCCCACACTTGGTAAGAGCATCTCCAACAGACGTCCAAAAGCCGCCTCACGTCCAAAAACCTGCTTTTTAGCGCGCGTGAGGCTCTAAAACGCGCTCCAGCAGACGCCCAATAATAGCGCACACGCAAAAATAATTCCAGCACGCGGCATATTGCGGTATCCTACGCTGGAAACATGCCGCGTTGCCAACCGCGCGAGGCAAAATCCCATCACACGCACAAACACCAACCGCCACCCGGAAATTTCACCCCGCGCGCACGCAACCACGACCGCCACCCTCCTGCTAGCCGCCGACGTTGTCCTGCTCGCCGCCGCGTGCCCCGGGTCGTGCTCGCCAGGTCACGACTGCGCGGCCTGGTCGCGGTCGAGGTCGAGTCGCAGACGCAGACGACGTCGTGGGCCGGGCATCGAGCTCGTTGCCGTCGGCCGGGCCCCCTCCTCCTGGCGAACGGCGCCTCCCCTCCTCCCAGGACGACGAGCTCAACGGCGCAAAGCCGCCGGAATCGCGCCACCCGCCATGGCGTGGTGGTGGACAACGACTCCAGGGATCCAATTACTTTTCTCAAAAATTTCGTAGGTTCTTTTCTGTAAAATTTAGGGACATGTTTGTTATACTGTTTTAGCATGCGCGTTGTATTTTAATGCGTCTGGTAAACTGCTGTAGCATGCGCATTGTATTTTTAAGCATCTGAAAAACAGATGTCGACCGCCGCAGGCTAAAACAGGATACCGCGCGCTGTAAACACGTTTTAGCGCGCTGAAATATAGAGACTGTATTGGAGATGCTCTAAAGGCACGACGGAGCGCTACTGTCCTGATCAGACCATCTCTCTTACTCTCTAACCTCGAGGGCGCGGGTATTACTCGGATTAGGCTAATATTGAACTAGTACATTGCCACATTGGCAACAATAGTAGTGACCCTTGGTGCAACCATCTATCTCCAAAAGCATGTCGGCGTTTTTCAAAATAATTTGAAGTTGTGCACACCAAACTCACACCAGTTCAAGTAAGCCAGCGGTTTGCGGTTATTGGAAGGTCGTGGCGGCCACGGTATCCTTATCTCCGAAAGGGCTAAATATGGCGATCATCCTAATCACGTGCGAGATATGGAAAGAAAGAAATGTGAGGGTCTTCAACAACAAGTTCTCTATGCCATCCCTTCTCTTCGAGCGCATCAAAGATATGTGAAAATTGGATCATCGCTGGGGCAAAGAAGTTTGCGGAACTGATCCACCGATAACCGTTTGTGCCCATGTGATTTTCTTTTTCTCCTTGGCCTATGCCGCTGTTTGTTTGTTCCTTCTTTATCAATATAAAAGCAAAACTTTTGTCTTGTTTCAATAAGTTGATCATCTCAAAAGAATTATTGACAAAGGACTAGACTTGTGCTCATTGGCAGGGTTATAGATGTCTCACCTTTAGATGCTCGGGAACGGGATTAGCTGGTAATAGTTATACGCACATGGACGTAAGTGGTACGAATAATTTGTGAACTATCCAAAGTTCTCAAATAACACTATAGAACGTTTTGGTAAATTGTTTTAGTTTACCAAAACGTCTTATATTGTGGAACAAAGGGTGTAGATTTTTATCGGGTTTTTTTACGGGAACGCAACCATTTCATTAGGACACAGCTAAATCGGTGGCCCCAAACGAGATACATCAGACAAACGAGATACATCAGGTGGAAACTCCGAAAACCACACATGTTGGTTGTTCAGGCCCATACTCATGCCCATTGCTGCAAGTTTATCAGCAGGTTTATTACATGCCCTCGGACAGTATTCCACACTATAATCATTGAACTCCATGGTAAGCTGATATTTGATGTCGAGAAAGAGTTGGCCAAGACATGCATGTAAGGTGTGTACTAGCTGGATTAGGTATAGATCGGTGCAATAGTTGGGATAATTCGAGGTTTGGTAACCGATACACGCTCTGCGTCACGCAAGAGCAGAATCCACGAGCACGCAGGCTCGGATGAGGGAGAAGAGAGAACCCGGTCAGGGTTTAGACAAGCAATTAGACAATCAATGCCGATCTCGATCTCCTTGCTATCCTAAGTAGATGACGATGCCAGCCTCGTCTGGGCCATGGGCCTTCCCTCCAGATGGGCCTTGCGGATAGCTTGTCGCTGGGCCGACCTTCTCTTCGCCTTGACTGCCAACGACAGGTGCAGTGTCGTGACATTACTCTCCCCTTCAGCGACGACTTGTCCCCAAGCCGGTGTTGTAGGATACGCGTCGACGATGGTGGAGACGTGTTCCCAGGTAGCACAAGCTGGAGGTAGACCACTCCAACGCACCTGCACTTGTGGCACCATCTTGTTTCCGCGACGGATCAGCTTCCCCCCAGTACAGCTTCAGGATGCACCGCAACCTACAACAGAAAAACAGGCAGCACAGTGCTTGCCTCTTCGTCAGGTTTCAATCCCTTCTTGAGTTGCGACACATGTACTACTGGGTGGATGCGAGATGATGGTGGTAACTGCAATTTGTAAGCCACTGGCCCTATTCGTTGCAAGATCAGGTAGGGACCAAAGAACTTGAAGCCCAATTTCTGAGATGCTCTTCTCTCCACTGACGACTGCACATAAGGCTGAAGTCTCAAATAGACATAATCTCCTAACTCAAATTGACGCGCACTGTGGTTTTTATCAGCTTGGTGTTTCATTCTTTGCTGAGCTCGCTCCAAGTGCTGCCTGATGAGTGGTGCCATGGCTGCCCTCTCTTGTAGCCATGATTCCACATCAGTGTGGCCAGGAAAGGAGGCATTCTCGATTGCAAAGTGCCGTGGTTTTCTTCCATACACAAACGGAGAACGCCCCAATGCAGAATGGAAATTGGAATTGTACCAGTACTCAGCTTGCGGCAGCCATTTTGCCCATTGCTCTGGTTTAGAGTGTACCAAGCATCTCAGATAAGTTTCTAAACATTGATTCAGTCTTTCGGTTTGGCCGTCAGTTTGCGGGTGGTACGATGAGCTGGGGTTGAGAGTAGTATCGGCCATCGAAAGAGATTCTGCCAAAAACTGCTGATGAAAATTTTATCCCTGTCGGAGATGATTACCTGCAGCATCCCATGCATCCCATGATTCTTGTACACATTATCCATGAACAACTGTGCAATAGTAGCTGCAGTAAACGGATGCTTGACAGGAATGAAATGCCCAAATATAGTGAACTTGTCAATCACCACTAAAATTGCATTATACCTGCTAGATGTGGGCAGTCCTTCAATAAAGTCTAGGCTCACCGTGTGCCACGCAGAAGGTGGAATTTTGTGTGGGTGGAGCTTCTCAGGCAGCCTCACATGTTCAGATTTTGCTTGTTTGCAAATTGTACACTGAGCCACATACTGCAGTACTGTTTGTTTCAGACCAGGCCACGAAAACAATTGCTTGACTTTGTGATAAGTTGCCAAGGTACCAGGATGTCCACCTGAACCACTACTGTGCAAGGCTAGCAGTACAGCAGTGTGTGCTTCACTGTTGTCCCCAAGCCACACACGCCCTTTGTGACGAATGATTCCATGCTGTAAGGAAAATCCTTGATCATTATGCCCACTCACACTCAGTTCAGTGAGTAACTCTTTTGCTCTAGTGTCTTTCTGATAGCCTTCAATGACCATTTCAATCCACCTTGGTCGCACCACTGAGATTGCATGCACAGCATACTGGTGTGGTCTTATTGACAAAGCATCTGCTGCTGCATTGGACACCCCCTTTTTGTATATGATGCGATAATGGTGACCCGTCAATCGAAATAATGCCTTTTGTTGTATTTTTGTGTTGAACTTGTGATCGCCCAGGTGTATCAAGCTGTGATGATCGGTGTAGATTGTGAATGGCCTATGTTGCAAATACATTTTCCATTTATCAATAGCCATCAGAATGGCCAGACATTCCTTGTCGTAAATGGACATGCACTGATTTTGTATGCCAAGTGCTCTGCTCAAGAACGCAATGGTGTGGCCTTGTTGCATTAGCACAACGCCCACTCCTTTCTCACACGCATCAGTTTCTAGGACAAAGTCCTTTGTGAAGTCGGGCAAGGCCAACACAGGTGCTTGAACCAACGCTTGTTTGCAGCTACAAAAGCAGCATTCACCTCTGGTGTCCAGATGAAAGGGGTATTTTTCTTGAGTAAATTCGTCTGTGGTCGACACAGCAGTCCAAAGAGTGCTATGAATTTCCTGTAGTACCCTGCTAGTCCCAAGAATCCCCTCAATTCTTTGAGTGTCATAGGTTGTGGCCAATTTTGAACCGCAGCAATTTTGCTGGGATCAGTAGATACACCTTGAGCACTGATTATATGACCCAGATATTCGAGTGAGCTCTATGCAAAGGAACACTTCGACTTCTTGACATATAACTTGTTTTCCTGGAGTAACTGAAACACAACTCGAAGATGTTGTTGATGCTCTTCCAGTGTTTTGCTGTAGATCAATATGTCATCCACAAAAACAAGCACAAACTTGCGTATCAACGAAGCAAAAACTGTGTTCATTGCCGACTGAAAAGTCGCTGGAGCTAATGTTAGCCCGAAGGGCATAACCAAGAATTCGTAATGGCCACTGTGTGTGCGAAAAGCTGTCTTGCATTCATCTGTCTCTCCCAGTCTGATTTGATGGTAACCAGACCGCAAATCAAGTTTGGTGAAATTTTTTGAACCAGCCAACTCGTCCAAAAGTTCATCCACCACAGGCATGGGATACTTGTCCTTCACCGTGACTGGATTTAAGTGGCGGTAGTCAACACAAAACCGCCACGTTCCATCTTTTTTTCTTGACCAACAACACTGGTGAGGCAAAAGGACTATGACTCGCACTAATTATGCCTTGTTGCAACATGTCCTTGATCTGTCTTTCAATTTCATTTTTCTGTTGAGGTGAATACCGATACGGTTTCACACTCACTGGTTGCACTCCCGGCAGCAGAGTAATGTGATGATCATACTCTCTACGAGGTGGCAGACCTGAAGGTGTCTGAAAACAGTTACTGAATTCTTGTAATACCTCTTCAATTTCCATTGGTACCACATCAATGCTCTCTGCGTCCAGAGTATTCAGCTGCACAATGTGTTCTAGTGCCCTGTCCATGGCCAGTACTTGAAGTTCTGCTAAGGAAATTGGTTCACATTTCTGCACATTGGACTTGACTCCTTTCAGCTCCACTCTCTTGCCATTTAACTTGTATCGCAACATTTTTCTTGCCCAGTCCACCCACATTGGCGGCAGACTTTCCAGCCAATCCATCCCCAGCAGCATGTCATAACCCGGTACAGTGAATACCCGAAATGAGTTAGAGAATTTATGCCCTTGACAAGGCCACTGAACATCAGGAGCAGCCAACGTAATTGCTGTTTTCTGCCGTCTGCCACTGCCACTGCCACATGAACTATTGGAATGTCCTTGGTTTGCAAGCTCAACTGTTCCACTGCCTCTGCACTTACAAAACTGCCAGCACTGCCTGAATCGATGAGCAACAGTATCTGCTTGCCATTACATTCTCCTTGTAACCGAATACTCCTCTTCGATTGCACTCCTGCCATGGCACACATGGAAATGTGGGTGAGTGGTTCCTCCTCGCTAGAATTCTCCGTGTCTTCTTCCTCATCTGATGAATCTATCTAAAGTACTTGCAGCAGTTCTTCCATTACATTCAGAGGAATTGTTTTGTTGCATTTGTGTCCGGGTTGGTACTTGTCACCACAAGTAAAGCATTCACCACGGTCTTTGCGTTGATCTCTGAGGTTTTTTACTCGATCATCCCAGGGTCCTTTTGGTTTTGCCTTGTCCTCACTGCCTCGATTGGATTCCCCAGGAGTGGAGAACAACCCTTTGCCAGAATACCCAGATTTTGCAAAGGAGGGCTTGTAGTCATTCTTGTACCGGTTGTTTGAATATGGCTTCATATCGTCCAGCATTTCCTCCTGTTTTTCAGATGGGACTAATGCATCATCAACTGTTCTAGGATTATGTAAACGAATAGCTCTTTGTATATCTTTCTTCAATCCACAAATGAATTTAGTAACAAATAATGCCTCATCATAATGTTTGTTGTAAACTAAAATTTTGTGTCTAATAGCCTCAAATTTGTGATGGTACTTCTCAACACTATTAGTTTGCCGACAGCGCTCTAAAGCCTCCAAGTATTTATGGTGTTTGTTTTTCCCAAATTTTATGTTGATTTCTACACATAGTTCCTCCCAATTATCCACTTCGTGCTCTGCCTCATAGGTCTGCAGCCAGAGCGCAGCATTTCCAGTGAAATGCATAGTGGAAAAACTATCCCAACTATCATGATCTACATCATAGAGGTTGAAATACTTCTCACACACTTGCTTCCACCACTTTGGGTTTTCACCATCAAAGCGAGGAAAATCAGTTTTAGGTGGTCTAGTTCTATAATTCCCATGTCTAGATCCAGCATAAGGTGTCTCAGTGAAATGATCAGAGCTATCTCCTAGATCAAAACGAACTGGTGTTTGGGGAGTGGTGCACGTACCCTTGTCCAGGGCAAGCGCTGATGCACGAGATGCACCAGCAACATGTCCCTGGGTTTGATGTTCGTCGCTGTGCCATTCAGGCCATGGGGTTTGCACCCTTGGTATAAGGTCGATGAATATTCCAGCGCTCCCACACGCGCTCCCATGAGATCCACAGTTTTCTGCAGAGCTTGGATGTTCTCATCCACTTGAGGCATCCATCCGCTCAGGCCCTTCAGAGTTTCGTTCAACTGCTTGATGGAATCAGCAGTTGCCGCGCCTTGTTGCTTGAGCTCGGTGAGATCCAGCTGCACTTTCTCCATGACCACCTCGTCACACGACGCCCACACGTCGTTGTTTGCTGTCAACACCTGCCGCCGCCTCCTCCATGCGCCCCCAATGACGAGCAAATCTGGCTGTCGAACCGGGATTTCACGCGTAGCAGGGGATCTACTACCAACCGTTCGAACCTCATCAAATCTCGCCCCAGCAGTCTACCGCCACCAATGCCACCGTACGAGCCAATTGGAATGGCTCCGCCATCGCCGCGGGGAGGAGGCAGACCAGAGGGATTTTACAGGAGAGCCCAACCGCTGCGCCCCCAGTCAACCGAATTCGCCTCCGTTGCTACAGATCACACCGGATTTGGAAGATTCAGGTCAGATGGTCGGAGATCGATGGCTCTGATACCGTATGTAAGGTGTCTACTAGCTGGATTAGGTATAGATTGGTGCAATAGTTGGTATAATTCGAGGCATTTAGGGTTTAGGGTTTAGGGTTAGTTTTGTGTCTAGAATTTCCTTTCTAGAATTCTCCTTGTCTTCTTCCTCATCTGATGAATCTATCTTAAGTACTTGCAGCAGTTCTTCCATTACATTCAAAGGAATTGTTTTGTTGCATTTGCATGTGTCCGAGTTGGTACTTGTCACCACAAGTAAAGCATTCACCACGGGTTCTGCATTGATCTCTGAGGTTTTTTAGTCGATCATCCCAGGGTCCTTTTGGTTTTGCCTTGTCCTCACTGCCTCGATTGGATTCCCCAGGAGTGGAGAACAACCCTTTGCCAGAATACCCAGATTTTGCAAAGGAGGGCTTGTAGTCATTCTTGTACCGGTTGTTTGAATATGGCTTCATATCGTCCAACATTTCCTCCTATTTTTCAGCTGGGACTAACGCATCATCAACTGTTCTAGGATTATGTAAACGAATAGCTCTTTGTATATCTTTCTTCAATCCACAAATGAATTTACTAACAAAAAACGCCTCATCATAATGTTTGTTGTAAACTAAAATTTTGTGTCTAATAGCCTCAAATTTGTGATGGTACTTCTCAACACTATTAGTTTGCCGACAGCGCTCTAAAGCCTCCAAGTATCTATGGTGTTTGTTTTTCCCCAAATTATATGTTGATTTCTACACATAGTTCCTCCCAATTATCCACTTCGTGCTCTGCCTCATAGGTCTGCAGCCAGAGCGCAACATTTCCAGTGAAATGCATAGTGGCAAAACTAGCCCAACTATCATGATCTACATCATAGAGGTTGAAATACTTCTCACACACTTGCTTCCACCACTTTGGGTTTTCACCATCAAAGCGAGGAAAATCAGTTTTAGGTGGTCTAGTTCTATAATTCCCATGTCTAGATCCAGCATAAGGTGTCTCAGTGAAATGATCAGAGCTATCTCCTAGATCAAAACGAACTGGTGTTTGGGGAGTGGTGCGCGTACCCTTGTCCAGGGCAAGCGCTGATGCACGAGATGCACCAGCAACATGTTCCTGGGTTTGATGTTCGTCGCCGTGCCATTCAGGGCGTGGGGTTTGCACCCTTGGTATAAGGTCGGTCTAAATTCCAGCGCTCCCACACGCGCTCCCATGAGATCCACAGTTTTCTGCAGAGCTTGGATGTTCTTATCCACTTGAGGCATCCATCCGCTCAGGTCCTTCAGAGTTTCGTTCAACTGCTTGATGGAATCAGCAGTTGCCACGCCTTGTTGCTTGAGCTCGGTGAGATCCGGCTACACTTTCTCCATGACCACCTCGTCACACGACGCCCACACGTCGTTGTTTACTGTCAACGCCTGCCGCCGCCTCCTCGATGCGCCCCCAATGACGAGAAAATCTGGCTGTCGAACCAGGATTTCACGCGTAGCAGGGGATCTACTACCAACCGTTCGAACCTCACCAAATCTCGCCCCAGCAGTCTACCGCCACCAACGCCACCGTGCGAGCCAATTGGAATGGCTCCACCGTCGCTGCGGGGAGGAGGCAGACCAGAGGGATTTTACAGGAGAGCCCAACCGCTGCGCCCCCAGTCAACCGAATTCGCCTCCGTTGCTACAGATCACACCGGATTTGGAAGATTTAGGTCAGATGGTCGGAGATCAATGGTTCTGATACCGTATGTAAGGTGTCTACTAGCTGGATTAGGTATAGATCGGTGCAATAGTTGGGATAATTCGAGGTTTGGTAACCGATACACGCTCTACGTCACGCAAGAACAGAATCCACGAGCACGCAGACTCGGATGAGTGAGAAGAGAGAACCCTGTCAGGGTTTAGACAAGCAATTAGACAATCAATGCCAATCTCGATCTCCTTGCTATCCTAAGTAGATGACGATGCCAGCCTCGTCTAGGCCGTGGGCCTTCCCTCCAGATGGGTCTTGCGGATAGCTTGTCGCTGGGCCGACCTTCTCTTCACCTTGACTGCCAACGACAGGTGCAGTGTCGTGACAATGCATGATCCAAAGATGGGGACTGAATGGCTAGCTTCAGATTTTGGTTATCCTTCGAGATGATCAGGCGTCCAATGCCCATTTGATTGGCAATACGTATTGCGTTTTGCACTGCTACAGCTTCGGCGTGCAAAGCATTCGACAGAGGGTATGCGTTTCCGGCCGCAGCGAAAACAATCTCCCCAGCATGGTCTCGGGCAATGGCAACCCAACCTCCAGCATATGAATTTTCCAAGAAAGCTCCATCCGTATTCAGCTTAATATACTCTTCCGAGGGTGGCATCCAGGAACCAGGGATATTTGAGGCTTGCTTCGGCTTGGTTTCCATCGAAATTCACATTCCAATATGTCAGGACCCTGGCTTCAGATAGGCAGACATGAGCTTGATTCAGACAGATAACAGGAAATACTTGGAGAAATTGAAGGAGCAGTAAAGGAAATTGACTGGTAAATTGCAGGAATGGAAGAACAGCAAAAGTAGATAAGCAAAATTAGGGTTTATATATCATGCCACCCATCCACCCACTCTCTCCTGGTTATATCGAGTACCCAGGGGAGCCGCGATAAAGTTGTCCAAATTCAGCAAAGTTTACAAAACGGTTACAATATGAATTCGAAAAGGAATTGAATGTCAGCCCTTGGATGTAGTGAAGCGGTACAACACCATCTCAGCCGTTGGTTAACTATTGGAGCACCACAGGTGTTCAGACAAAGAGCTTCAGTTCTTCAGGTCTTGACAGTACTCCCGCCTCGAAACCAGACTTCAAGGCTGGAAGGATGGAAATGTTGCACGGATGAATTGTGCATCTTCCCATGTTGCTTCATCTGGTGACAAATTCTCCCAATGAATGAGCCATTGATGCACTAGAATGTCTATGTCACCTTCCTTCCTAGGTACCTGCCGATATTCCAATACAGCCAAAGGAGCTACCTTGATTTTACCTTCCAGAGTGAGTAGAGGTAGTGTTGGATTGGGAACTGCCTTCGGTCCCAGATGCTTTTTGAGCTGATTAACATGAAACACATCATGTAAGAGGGTGCCAGCTGGGAGTTGCAATTTGTAAGAAACATTGCCCACTTTCTGAAGAACACGAAATGGTCCATAATATTTTGATGAAAGTTTTAGAGCATTTCTAAGTCCGAGAGTTGTTTCACGATAGGGTTGCATCTTCAAATAAACCATATCTCCCACTGCAAATTGTCTCTCTGTTCCTTTCAAATCAGCATACTTTTTCATTCTGTTTTGAGCCTGGAGTACGTTTTGCTGGAGATTTTTGAGGATCTGCTCTTTTTCTTCCAAAGTTACCTGAACCTCAGGAGAGACATCACAAGGGACAGAGATGTCGTGCATATGGGGTGGTGCATACCCATATAATGCTTTGAAAGGAGAAGTCTTGAGAGATGTGTGGTAGAAAGTATTGTACCACCACTCCGCTGCTGGTAGCCAGTTTGCCCATTTCTTAGGTTCTTTAAACACCATACTTCTCAAGTATTGCTCCAAGCATTGGTTTACACGCTCAGTTTGTCCATCAGACTCCGGATGGTAGGTTGTGCTCAAATGTAGCTCAACTTTCAAAGCTGTGAATAGATCTTGCCAAAGCTTGGATGTAAATATCTTGTCCCTGTCGCTTACGATTATCTTAGGAGGGCCATGGAGTTTAAATATGTTATCCATGAACAAGTTTGCCACTTGAGCTGCTGTGAAAGGGTGGGAAAGGGTGAGGAAGTGTGCATACTTGGTTAATCGGTCCACAACTACCAAGATGACATCTTTTCCTTTAGATTTGGGTAAGCCTTCGATAAAGTCCATGCTTATCTCAGCCCATTTCATTTTGGGAATGTTTAATGGATCCAATAGCCCTGGATAATGTACTCTTTCTGTTTTGGAGATTTGTTAAACAGGGCACTGTGCTATTTTATCCGCAATGTATTCCTTCATGTGTGGCCAGAAGAACAACTTCTTCAATCTGTGGTATGTAACTATGCTTCCAGAGTGTCCTCCAAAGATGGATCCATGAAAAGAGTTAAAGACCTTTTCTTTAAGTTTTGTGCTGTTGCCAAGAACAATTCTTCCTTTGTATCTTAGCAGACCTGAACTTAATTTGTAGTGTGGATGAGCCTGAGGAAGTACAGCCAGTTCTTGCAGCAATTGCTTGCATTTGGCATCATCAACATAGGTTGTTTCAATTTCTTGCATCCAGGTTGGAACGGCTGTGGATATGGAGAGACATTGTTCATCTCGAATATCAGTGTGTTTCCTCGACAGAGCATCGGCTGCGGTATTCTCGCTGCCCTTCTTGTACTCTATGGTGAAGTCGAATTCAAGGAGTTTAAGCATAAGTTTGTGTTGGATGCCCTCCAATAATCTTTGACTTGTCAAGTATTTGAGGCTTTTCTTATCAGATTTGATAACCAGTTTGTTTCCCAATAGGTAATGTCTCCATTTTCTCAATGCTTCCAATATGGCCAATGCATCTTTCTCATAAATGGAGAGAGCTTGATTCTTTGGTCCTAGAGCCTTGCTGAAATAGGCGATGGGCCTCCCTTTCTGCATTAATACGGCTCCTAATCCGGTACCAGACGTATCAATCTCGAGCAAGAATGGAATAGTGAAATTAGGCAGAATCAGTACGGAGGATTTGACATCATAGCCTTGAGCTTCTCAAATGCTGTTTGTCGTGAATCTCCCCATACAAAGGCATCTTTCTTCAAAGCATCATGTAGAGGTCTGCAGATAGTAGCATAATCTTCTATGAATCTACGATAGCATCCTGTGAATCCTAAAAATTGCCTTAGCTATTTTAGGTTCATGGGAGGTTTCCAATTCTTGATTTCCTCTATTTTGGAGGGATCAGTTGCTACCCCTTTTCCAGACAAGACATGCCCTAGATACTCGACAGTGTCAGTGGCAAAGGAACATTTCGTTGCTTTCACCTTGAGTTGATGTAGTCTGAGAAGTTGCAGAAGTACTTGAAGGTGTTGCATGTGTAGTGTCATGTTCTTGCTGTAGATAAGGATATCGTCAAACAATACCAGCACAAATTTTCTTAGATGAGCTGAGAAAATATTGTTCATCAATTGCTGAAAGGTTGCAGGCGCGTTGGTGAGACCAAACGGCATGACCAAATACTCAAAATGTCCAAGGTGAGTACTGAATGCTGTTTTCGCAATATCCTCCTTGTTCATTCGGATTTGATGATACCCGAAACGAAGGTCAACCTTGGTGAATATGTTTGCACCATGGAGCTAGGTCATCCAGTAAATCCTCGATAACAGGGATGGGGTACTTATTTTTAATGGTGATTGCATTTAACTGTCTGTAATCAACACAAAGCCGCCAAGTTTTATCCTTTTTCATTACCAAGATGGCAGGAGATGAATATGGAATGTTGCTCAAACATATCTCCGAATTCTTCAGCATGTTTTTTACCAGCTCCTCGACCACATTCTTTTGCTTATGTGGCATTCTATAAGGTCGAACATTTGGCGGAGTTGACCCTACCTGAATAGGTATTGTGTGGTCACAATCTCTGTGTGGGGGTAGCCCAGTAGGCTCCATGAAAACATCTTGGAACTGTTCTAGTATATCCTGCACTGGGCTAGCAGCAGTTTCCAACTTCTCATTCTTGGTTTTGCGTGCTTCTGCTTCATCATCCTGTAGCCTAATGAGATAAGGCATAGCTCCACTCCTCAACAATTTAGGGCAAGCTTTTGCAGAGATCTCAGTTTTACAGAATGGTACTGCTTTGTCCAACAGAGTACACCATTTACCATCCACTGTGATAGAAACGCTTCTCTTATCCCAATCATAATAGTTGGGGCTATGTGTCTTCAGCCAATTCGCTCCTAACACCATATCATACCCTTTGAGGGGAAGAAGCATGCAAGTGTGGCAAAAGTTGGTGTTCTGAATCCTGAAATTGCAGTTGGGAATAAAGCCTTCGGACATAAGTTCACCTCCGCCGACGACTAGTACCTTGTGAGCATCTGATTTTTCAGGTACCAATTTTGTCTTCTTGATAAACTCATAGTCGATGAAGGTATTTGTACTGACCGTATCTATCAAGGCAATTGCTTGTTTTCCCCCAATATGAACCTTGACTGAGAGTGTTGTATTTCCGGGAATCCCGTGTATTGCTTCAGCTGAAATTTGCATTGTGATTTCCTTAGCCATTACAGGAGGTTGTGGTGCTATTTCTTCAGGCTGAGGTGGTTGAACTGTTTCAGTTAACGTTGGCTCTGCATCATGGAATGTATCTGATCTTTCTTTCTCTTCTTCATTGTCACTATTGCCCTGCCATTGGATGACGTGCAACATACTCTTCATGCCGCTGCATTTGTGTTCAAATGACCACTGTTCTGGACAATACCAACACTTACCCCTTTCTCCTGGCCTTACATTACCTTGTTTTTGTCTGTTATCCCGCATTGCTTGTGCTGGTTTGTGCTGCTGAAGTTGTCCCGTGTTTCTGTTGGTGGGGAACACAGGTGTAGGCCTTCTGTTCGTTGCAAGGAATGTCATTTCTTGTTGCTTGGCATGCCAATACGCAGATTTCAGCGTTGCTGGGTTGTGACTTCTTATTGCATGTTTTACTGTTTCTCTCAGACCACTGATGAAGCGCAGTAGAAAGAAGTTATGTGTAAGGTATGGATGATCTCTCTGCATACTTGTCATGTACTCCTCAAACTGCTCAATGTACTGAATGACAGTTGTTGTTTGCTTGAGGTGTTGGAATTGTTCCATCGATTCATGATCTCCGGGCATTGGAAATCGCTCACACAATAGCTGACAGAATTGTTGCCAATTGCATGCAGATAAGTCTAGGTTGATGCTGGTGAGCCAAGTCTTCGCTTTTCCATGGATATGAGTGTTAGCCCTTTTGATCTTGGACTCATTTGTTATTCCTCCTAATATGAATATTGATTCACACTCATCCAACCAATTTCGAGCATTGTCACCATAGAAAATAGGTAATTCCAGGCTAGGTGTACGAATGTAAGGGTCTTGGTTATGGTTTGTGTGGTTGTATTGTTGTTGGGGTTGGGCTTGAGGTGGTGGTGGGTAAGGTGTAGTAGGGTGTGGTGTGGAGTAGGTGTGTTGTAGATGAGGTATCGATGGTTGTGTGGTGGAGTAAGTGTACTGGGGTTGAAATTGCAGATTTGATGGAGGGTAATGGTAGTAACCTTGTGAAGGAGGGTATTGATTGTATATCTGTTGGGTGGGTGGGTAATATGATGTTTGTGGCTGGTGGTAAGACGGTTGTGGCTGGTAAGAATTTGGGTTTGCAGAGATCGGTGTGGTGGGGTGTAAGATTGGTAAAGGCGTGGGTGTGTTTGAGGGGTTGTCTGCTGCTGAATATGAGAAGTGTTCTGTGAAACATTGGCAGCAGTTGTTCTTGGAACTTCAGAAACTGCAAAAGGTGGGAGCTTTCGGTTCTGAGAGCTGCTTGCAGCCTCCGGAGTGAGACTTGCGAAAGGAATTTGTGAGGTAAGTGGCAAGTTTTGAGTTTGCATCGCCGGTGGAGCAGACGGCGTAGGAGTGGGTGTGGATACTTCGGGTATGGGGCTCAGGTTCGGCGGCGGTGGCGGTGGTGTGACGAATTGGGACGGTGAATCTTGCCGCCCATATGAAGTTGTCGGTTCAAGCTTCTTGATACTGAGAGCAATCTTCTCAATCATCTCAGACATGCTCGACATATTACCTTGCAGTTTGTCGATGGAGTTCTGTTGGTGTTCCAGGCGGCGGAGGACGTTCAGCACTTCACGGGGTAAGCGAGCGCTGATTTCTTCCTCTTCACGAGCTTGTTCTTAAGCAGCGGCTAGCAATTCCGCTTCCTCGGCGGCGGCGGCCATCCTTTCCTGCGACCTCGTCCGATGGATGGTCATGGTGGTGAGTCGGCGTCTAGATCTCTTTCGCGGAGCGATCTTGGTTCTCCATTGACCGGCGGCGGAGGGATTTTACGGCCCGCAAGACGTTGCGGGTAACCTCAGACTGGCCGCAGCAGCGAAGAAAAGGGTGTGCGGGAGGGGATCTCGCTCGGGGAAAGAGTGGCGACTGATACCAATTGTCAGGACCCCGGCTTCAGATAGGCAGACATGAGCTTGATTCGGACAGATAACAGGACATACTTGCAAAAATTGAAGGAACAGTAAAGGAAATTGACTGGTAAATTGCAGGAATGGAAGAACAGCAAAAGTAGATAAGCAAAATTAGGGTTTGCATATATATCGCGCCACCCATCCACCCACTCTCTCCTGGTTATATCGAGTACCTAAGGGAGCCGCGATAAAGTTGTCCAGATTCAGCAAAGTTTACAAAACGGTTACAATATGAATTCCAAAAGCAATTGAATGTCAGCCCTTGGATGTAGTGAAGCGGTACAGCAACATCTTAGCCGTTGGTTAACTGTCAGAGCACAACAGGTGTTCGGACAGAGAGATTCAGTTCTTCAGGTCTTGACACAATATAACCCGTAGTTGGATCTGCATTGGTCGTTTCGAATTCAGCAGGTAAATGATATGAAAAAAAGGCATTATCCGACCGATTGATCTGATTTTTTTAACATATCCAGTGAATTTGCATCCCTATTTAGCGCATCCTACTATGTATAAAGGACGGACATGTCCACCCCTTCTCCCTCGCGCCACGTCGCCTCTTTTCTTCAGACCGTCCGATCGGTGGAACGGACGGCCAAGATCAACCCACGACAGCCTCCAACTCGTGGTACTGTTCCAGCAACAGTACACGCGCATCCCGCACCAACCAGAAGGCGCCATGTCGCCAGTTACCAGCCGGTGGAACCGGTGGCCAGCCGGTCAACCCTCCCGCACGATTTTTGGCGCAAAATTTTACAAAAAACCCCCCTAAGGACTGATATGCAAATTCCAAAAATTCCAGGGCTTCCATGCAAAAACGCCCGCAGACATGCTTTCCCTCTCCTTCTCTCGCCCCGCGTGACCCCGGCGTCGCCGCCGCCGCCGACGCGCGCCGTCGCCTCTACGGCCCTCCCCGCTCGAATCGAAGCATACGACACACTCCTCCGGCGCGTTCTCTCCCTCCTCGCCGCGAAACGCCTGCTGGGACGGCCGGGCGACGCCGGAATCGCCACGCCCGTGAGCTCGCTTCCGCCGCCGCGTTCGCTCGCCGCCGCGGACGCTCCGGTGGCCAAAATCCAGCGGCGCCGCCGCTACCGAGCCCCCCCGTCGAGGCGCGTCCGACGCACCCACCCACGCCTCCTGGCTCGCCGTGCCGCGGCGTCGCCGTGGTCGTCGCCATCTTCGCCGTGGCAGGCCACTCCATGGCTCACGTCATCGCGACGTCATCGTGGGCCCAAGCTGTCAGCATTTTTTTCTTTTTCCGCAGAAATTCCCAGAAAATGCAAAAAACCTGACAGGCGGGCCCCACTGCTTTACACAAATTCCAGAAAATGAAAAATGTTACAAAATCAATAACTTTAAACTTACCCGCCGGGAAAATATGAAAAATATAGAAAAATGGTCACGAAAAATAAATGCCGACAATTTATACCATATGATCAAATTTTAAAATTTGAATATTCCAAAATTTTGAATGCCCTTCAAATCAGAACATTCCGTGCACGTAAAAAGAATTCAAACCTGAATAACTTCCGATTTGAACAATTTTTGAAATCCAAACAATTTCCAAACGTAACTTCCTTTGAGTTTCAATAATTCCCAAATTTGAACAATTTTCAAACGTGACCGTTTTCAAATTTGAATTTTACCACACGGGCGGGAAAAATATAACAAATATATCAACATAAACACCAAAAAAAAATGTTAACTATTTACAACATATGATCAAATTCCAAATTGTAATATTTTAAAATTTTGAATGCATTTCAAATATGAGCATTTAATAAACGCAAACAGAATTCAGATATGACAAATATATCAGCATAAACAAAAAAAAACACTGGCTATTTATAACGTATGCCCAAATTCCAGAATCAAGTATTTCAAAATTTCAAATGCCTTTCAAATCTGAGCATTTAATAAACATAAACATAATTCAAATATAAGTAATTACCCAATTTTACCAATTTTAAAATTTGAACAAATTAAAAATGTAAACTTTCCTTGAATTTCAACGTATTAAAATCCGAACAACTTTTGAATGTGCACATTTCCAAATTTCAATTCTTTACAATGCGGTATTCACAAATATGACAAAAAAACAGCATGACTTAAAAAAAACACTAACTACTTATGGCATATAATCAAAATTTAAATTCGAATATTTCAAAATTTTAAATGCCGTCCAAATTTGAAAATTCAATAAACGTAAATTTTTTTTAAAATGTGAATAACTTCCTGATTATAACAATTTTTGAAATTTGAACAACTTATAAGTGCGGACTTTTTCCCTGAATTTCAACAAATTTAAATCTAAACAACTTTTGAATGTCGACATTTACAAATTCGAATTTTTTTACACCGCACTATCTCTTCTTCTAACAACACAGGCGATTTTCCTGAACATTTTGATGTGTTTAATCGTTTTTCGAAATATAGTACTTTAGCAATTTGAATTGTTCAAATGAGTTTGCATTTAAAGAGTACCTCTAATTTATATAACAAATATATCAATATAAACACAAAAAAAAATCCAAATTGTAATATTTTAAAATTTTGAAAGCATTACAAATATGAGCATTCAATAAATGCAAAGAGAATACAAATATGACAAATATGTCAACATGAACACAAAAAATAAACGTTGCCTATTTATGGCATATGATAAAATTCCATATTCGAATATTTTAAAACTTTAAATGCATTTCAAATCTGAGCATTTAAAAAACATAAAGAAGAAATCACATATGAATAACTTCTCAATATTAACAATTTTAAAATTTCAACAATTTATAAATGTAAACTTTCCTCTGATTATTGAGTTAAATTAAATATTTAAAACAAAACTCAAACACATTATATCAATTCGAATAAGTTAATATGCGCAATTTAAATATTTCCTAAATTGTATTTCATATTTTGTTGTTTTTTTTTTATCCCACGTAAATTTTGTTGCTACTTTAACTTAAAAAACTATTGCTCCCTATCCATGTAAAATTAAAACTTAAAAGGATGATTTTATAACGATTTCCTAACAACAATTGTTCAACGATACTTATTCCGTTAAGATAAATTTAAAATGAAATTTGTTTTCAATATTTTCCACCTGTACACAAAAATTGATCTTTATCAGATGAGTTTTCGCGAAAAGTGCGTCGAGATATTTTTTTAGGATATTTAAACAAATTTCCAAAAACTGCTAAATAATTCATATTACAAATTTACAAATGCCTTTTAAATCTAAGCATTTTGCAAACGTGAAAAGAATTCAAATATAAATAACTTCCCAATTTTACCAATTTTTTGAAATCTAAGCAACTAATAAATGTAAACTTTCTTTGAATTCCAACCGTTTTAAAATCTGAAAAAATGCGAGCATTTTCAAATATGAATTTTAACGCATGGACGCGGCGTGTCGACGCGCCATCTTGCCTAGTCGTTATTAACGGGTCATCTTGTGGTTATCTATCTACTGGGCTGGCCCAGGCAGACAATCTTTCTGCCACCACTTCGACCCAAGCCCAACCCCAGGGACAAAATCGTCCTCCGAAGAAAGCTAAAAAAACAAGACAGGGGAAGCGGAGGCGAACCGGTGAAGCACTCGAGGGTTTCGGCTCGAATCACCTCGACGTCTCCGGCGCCGGCGACCGGTGAGCGCGACCTTCACCTCCGTCCTCTCACCGGCGGCATATTCCTTCCTCCCGTGGTCCAGGTTAGGTCCTAAAACCTCTCTCTTTTACGGCCATCCAAGGTTTCAATACGGAGTGGCCCTGACGTCGCTGGGGCCCGTGGTTAGGTATGAAGAGGGCCGCGCCGGCAGATGACCCGGTGGAGCTCTCTTCCGACGACTCCGTGAGCTCGGATTCCGACGACGATGCCGGGAACGGGAAAGGTGAGAACTTCTTTCGGCTGCCCAACTCCTCCAAATCTGCAGCTTCAGCAGAAGGTGAGAGCTATTTCGGTGACCTTTTTTGTTATCAGAAGAATCGATTTGCACGCTCATCAGTAGATGTGTTGTCTCCTTGTTATCCTAGATTAATGTGATTTTGGCCTGTGCTTGTCTAATGGTTCTAAGATGAATTAAGCAATTATAGATGTGTACTTGTGTAGTTCGAATCTCCTCGTATGCTTTTGGTGTGCAGATCTTGGTCATTTAGTCCAGATACAGCGTTAGTCTTCAGGGACCTGTTAATTTTCACCTTCTCAGAGAAGCAAGGATGTTTTTATTCACCAAATGTCCAAGAGGATTTACTTTTCCTGGAGACATATGAAAATTGTTGAAAGTCAATCCCATTTTCTTGCTAGGATTTGATGTCGGGGGTAGTAACTCAATAATTCTGCAAACTACATGCCACCAGACAAACTTGCTTAGATTTAGTGCTAATATGTCTTACTTAATTAGTTTTGTATTGAATCCCAAGAAGCTTACCGACCTACTTTTGCAGCATCTGGCCTAATTCCATATCTAAAGTTCCTTGGGACATGTTATATGGATTTATGTGATCGAATTAATTTTTAATATTTTGCAACATATTAATAATTCATGATATCATGCATATCTCTAATTATTACAACTTGTATAGAGATATTGGCTAGTTATCCCATAATAATATTATCCATAAGTATTTTTGTATACTTAAGATTTGATATCTAACTACAGTTCTTGGATTTGTTACCATTACTAAATGAGGTATACATATACCTCAGGTTCTGTTGGAAATAATAGTTATCACTATGAAAATTATGACATATACTAAACGTTCTCAAAGTAACTGGGTCCAAACAGTCTCGGTTGGTTACAGGTGTAGCTTGTGTTACTGGCCAAAACCAATATTTGATTATTGTCATGGTACTTTTTAATCTTCCTGCGAGGAGAGCAATATCTGATTAGCCCGCTGATTTTCAAAAGTTGTTTTTGGTTTCTATAGCGACAAATTTATGCAGATGAGAACACATAAGTAATTTTGTATACCCAGAATTCAATTAATTTCTTTTTCTTGCAAATAAGTATGTAATTTTGTAAGGTTCACCTGGGCAAAATAAGTTGTATTTCTTAAACCTGTTCACTCCAAGCATGGACTGAGTTGGGCGCTAGCCTTGACCCTCAGTGCCATACCTTCTCTAGATACCAAAGGAATAAGACAAGAACTAGTGTCAGCAAAAAGAGTCAACCAGTCCGCCTTAGTCCTCAAGCACTACTTGAGACCCGGAGCTAGAGTCTGCACCCACCAGCCATCGACTTTAAAGGACTGCATTGCATTAGCTACTGTAGTTTTAAGATTATATTTTTTTTCTGCAGAGAGTTCCATATCTCTAGTCTTACCATAATGGGATACTGCAGGTGCACTGATCAGGAGGGCTGAAATGTATCAAGAGTACATGACGCAGATCCCGATTCCTGATCATAGTGGTTCCCTGATCCCATCCACATCTTGGCTAGGACTTGGAAGATCGGTGAAGCAGTTGTACGAGCAGCCCTTGCATTACCTCACCAACGTCCTCTTGAGGCACTGGGATCAACAGAGGTTGGGGAGCGACAATGAGCGCCAGCCTATGGATGCTATCATCCACCCTAGGAAAGCTGAAGCCCTCATTTGGGCCACTGAAGAAGTCCATAGGATGACCACCTCTAGCAACCACTTAGGGAAGCTGTGGGCCTCAGACCCCATGTATCATGCTTACATAGATCCAGTGTTCCCCTCCCTAAAGTTGGATTAGCCTACACTGCAAGTTGGACCGTCTTCTTCTGTCTATTTTGTTTCTTACTTTTGTAATCTGGCACAGTTTGGTTGTTAGCGAAGTAATATGAACCATGGATCAGTGATGTGAGAAGTGCGATGTTTCATTGTCAAAGTTTCTTTTAACACTGATGTTAGCTCTCTGAACAGCAGTCATGTCAAAGAAGAAGAAACCTGGTGGTGTGGATTTCAGTGCTTTGAGCCGGCACGGATATCGTGGCGGCCCATCTGTACTGACAGTTGCTCCTCCAAAGGTTGAGCCTAACTGGACTTGGTCAACTGGGAAAGATCGCAACGAGAAGGAAGTTCTGACCGAGTCTTATGAAGAGCGGGAATGCACAAGGGCTGCTGTAACTGAAGGAGAGAAGCTTATCGGTGTGCGAAACCCCCAGCCAGTGCAGACAGAGAAAGAGAAGGAGGCTTCATTCTCGCAGAAGGAGAAGCGGAAGAGAGACCGTGGACAGGCCAGCAGGGGGAAGAACTATGTCGAGGAGGAGAAGCGGCTCCTGAGGGGCAGTGGCGTCTACTCTGGCTTTGATACTTAACATTGTCGAGGACAAATGTAGCAACGTTTGTGTGAGCACGGTGAATTGGTCCTTGTCAGCTTGCATCGTCACTATCGCTATCGGTGCGTTTGTTGTTGTGATGCTGTCGCGTGGATCAATGTGGCTTTTGCTTATTCATGTGTTTCTAGCCCTGTATTGTTTGAGTTGGCTTCAATGTGGTACCAGAGTGTTGCTACATTCATCTGTACTCCCATGTCTATCTTCTCGTCTGTGCTGCCAAGCCAATCTCCGACTCTGAGATCCTGAGGTCTGTGTGTTGTAACGAAGTGTTTTTCTTCGTTTGTTTTTCTATGCTCTTTGCCATTACTGTCATAGGCACAACCAGCCAAATATTATCAATGCACTGGAAGAAATTAGTGTGCATTGTTTATAATTCAAAGGCGCACATAGTTTTCTTTTTGTTTGTTATTAATGCAATTAAACTCCATAAGGATGAAACCACCATCAGATTGGTAATAAGTTGTCAGACCGAACTATCTTACATGGATGTGGCACAACTCGAACTGGTGTCTTGATTCTGAAATTGTTTGGTTGACCGCCTCCACTGTTGCCTGGATTCTAATCTTATATGTTTGGTTAGCTCAAATATCTCATGAGACCTGTCTAAGAGGGATCTCTCTACCTATAGCCAGCAGAAGGAAAAATATTTTCGATCATTCTGAGCTATCAATAGACATGAAAAGACATGCTCTTATGGCCCATGGACACACTAGTTAGAAGCTTAAGTAGCGGGTGCAAACCTGCAAAACCAACGCGTCATACACTTTTCGCAAAAAAAAAAAAAAACGCGGCATACACTTTTTGCCTAGATCTCATGCGTACACTGCCGTTCTTGACAACAAATCTTCGGAGCGTGTCACTGTTTGTGGTCTGGTTCATTCGATTCGTTTGGGTCTATGACAATGCCGATTACATGAACAGCCTTATTTTCCAAGTGAGATGAGCCGAGCAGGGATAACTCGTGAATCAGGCTGGCACCGGCCAATGTGGCCACTAACTTAAAACTTGCGTGCTAGGCTGTAGCTCTTCCTGTGATTCCTCTAGATACTTCCTTTTGTTTTGCGAAACAAGATAATTCCTTTTTTTGGGGAGGTATTTGGAATTTTTTTAGAGGAGGGGATGTATTTGGATTGTTACAGCCGGGTTTTGTTGAGACATCCAGTTGGGCTGATCGGGCCAGCCCATTTGTGGTTGGACCCTTCTCTAAATTTTAAAACTTTGTATAACCATGTAAAAGAAGAAGAAACTTAAAACTCAAAAAAAAAATGGTGGTGTGGATGTCGCTGCTTTGAGACGACACATTGTATTGAATGTGTATTTTTTTTTTGAAAAAGGCGGAGACAAAGCATCTGCCTCTTTTCATTGATTAAAAAGAGTTTGTCATAGCTAGGCTAAAAAAAACCACATCCAAAAATACAAAAAACATAATCTCTCGGAATCAACTCCCCAAGGTGTTCCGCCCTTGCAAGATGCCAAAGCTTGGCCTCTCCTTTTAAAGTATCGACAATTTCTCCTCCAAAGATCGTGTCTAATTGGATTTCTTCCACTAGCCACTGAGTTAGAAGTTAAAACCGAGTGAGAAACCTATAGTGTGTGGAACACCATGGCAAGACAGAAAGAGGGAGAGTGAGATGTGGAGGGAGGGAGAAAGAATAAATTTTGTTCTCACGTAGGCTTGGATTGGTTTGTCGATAAATTTCTAGCCCGAAAATATTTCCTGGCGTTTCCACTAGAGAACCGCCGTACCGGATTTGGCTAGATTCTAGCGAACCAAGCGAGGACGTAGGGATAATCGAAAGAGAGAACGTCGACATGCCAGTATGGGGGCGAAGTATGTTTAGGAGGAGAAGCTTCCCTGAGAGGGAGCGGTGTCTACTCTGGCTTTGATCTCGACAAATGTCCAAAACAAATGTATTAGTGTGTTATGTTGTCCTTGTTATCTACCATGATATTCACCAGAGCGTTTTCTTTGATAGCTTTTCTAATGATTACGAGAGACTCCCTCTGTCCTCGAATAAGTGTACTTCCACCTTTTAGAGTAAGTCAAACTTATTAATTTCTTAACAATATTATAAGGAAAAGTACGGACATGATGTTTTGGCTCACTGGTGCAGATAAACCCGTTGCGCAAAATGTATTTTCAACGCATTTCAAAATGTTAAAAAATTTCAAACAAAAATTTCCTGTGTTCATATGAAAAATGTCTATCCATACAAAAAAGTTTCGCATCGAAAAGACATTTTGTGTGACCGGTATAAAAAAGAGAAAAAAATGTTACATGGAGAGGCATTTTTGAACACCTGGGATTTGTCTTTTTTACACCGCCCGCACAAAATGTTTTTTCATCCCGATTCTTTTTGTATGAACATAGAATGTTCATATGTACATCCAAAAATTTTGTTTGAAATTTTTCGACATTTTAAAATTCGTTTTTTCGGTAGTGGGTGTAGATGCACCTATGAGCCGAAATGGATTGCCCGAAAAGTACCCACATTTATGACATTAAACTAATATCACTAGGTCATCTTGAAATAAACTTTCAAAATATACCAATGTGATATTTTTTCTATAAATTTGATCATTTTTTTGACTTAGCACTAAAAATAGAAGTACACTTATTTAAGAACAGAACTGATAGGTCACACATGAAATGCAAAGCCCCATTGACCCATGAGTCACCTTTGGGAAAAACATTGCAGCAACAAACACACCAATAATGATGATGGAAGCTAACAAGGATAAATGACACGTTAATGTATTTTGTTTGTATATGGAACTGAACAGGAAGGTGCATCGGATCAAAGTGGATCAAATTTGAGGACAGTGAGTGCTATGACCCAGCACACCACTGCATGTTGTAGTGTACAAGTCGTTGATGTAACACGCACGGAAGGACCTCTCCGCAAATATTACATCCCTCAGAGTAGTACAACAGAAACATAGCTGGTCCAAGCTAACACTATAGGATTACAACACTATTCAATACAAAATCTCGAGACCCTCCTTTTATATTGAAGCAAGTCTCTTGCAAATGAAATACAAAAAGATCCAAATCGTAACTCTAAGCTGGATATCAGCTCTAGCACTAATTCCTTATCCACTACTGCTGTTGTCACAGCCCTAATCTATTCCATCTGGAATATCTTTATCCAGGGTTGTCTCCTCCTTCCAATAGTTGTTGTCTCCTTCATTGGCAAAGTGGTCATCATGTATGCCATTGATAATATTGTTGTTGCTCCACGATTGTCACTATTGTCGTCGTTCTTCTGTTGATGAAGTAGCAGTTGACTCCTTCAAGGTTCACCAAGTAGACTTGACTCCTCTTTGAAGATCTCCTCGACGTCGTGATGGATAACTTTCAGCTCCTTTGTTGACTCCAAAAATCTAAGCAGGGGGTCAACGGGGAAAGGGTGAGCAACTCGAGCGTTACTCAGCAAGTTCAAATAATATAGGAAAGAGTTTTTGTTTTTAATGCACTAGCTACTGCCATGACCAACGATCGTAGGCATAATGCAAGTTTTGGAAAACATTTTTTCAAAGGTCAAGTTTTATTTCAGAAAACTATGCTCACAGTCTCCACGTGTCTTTAGTCATCACTTGGGATGCCTTTCCCGCAGCGTTCTGTAGTTCCTTCCGGGAACACGGATGTGATAGCCACAATTTCTTGTTGTTGACTCTGCAGAGCTGCGTAACTTTACCCATGAGAGAAACCCAGCCTTGTTGCCTTTCCGAGTTGCAATCCTCGTCCATACTTCCATGGTATGGGGCCAGGTGTGAGTCCAAAGCCAATCACCGCCCTCTCCGCACAACACATATCCGCCCAATTGTGGCGCGGCCGGTAACAAAGACCGCTATCCCGCCACCCCTCCCGAGCGTCTATTCCAATCACCCCGTCAGGTGGGAAGGTCACGCGCTTCCACGCTGTTGGCCACCGCAACGGACACAACCAGGTAATAGCTTGCCGAGGATATGTGAACGAGAGAAGATACGGCTGACTTTTACCGTACATAGCAGATCTCATGGTAAACAGTTCAATACGGCGCAAGGATCACTGTGACATTGGTAATTAATCCTAGGTATATACTTTCCCGTACAATGGAACCTCCACCACAACATCAATCCGTGGTTCCATTGCCAGCCAAACAATATATATATAGCAATTCACATCATTCAAAAATAGTTTTCCTTTTTCAATGCAATGATAATAATACGTTTTTGAAAATAGTTTTTATAAAATAGTTCAATAAGGATATGCTAGAATGAACTTGCCTGTGGTAGAAATGGCCGTTCAACTCCTCGAGATTCTAGGGTTTGCGGTAAAACCCGAGTTCTGAAAATAGCAAAGTAATCCTGATAAGGACTACTGAAAAATCTAGCAGCATGCTATTATGCATAATCATGATATGCATCGTCACCCCAAAATTCCCACGTTGTGGATTTTAAGACTTTTCGAGTGTTTGTGAGTTTTAAATTATTTAATGAGTTTCACAATAATTTTCACGAGGTATGAATTTAAAGGGATTAAATTTAAATAGTTCAATCTAATTGAACTTCAGGACTTTGTTTTCCCATATTATTTTCTTTTAAGAAAATAGATTTTGAAAAAGAATTTGCAAGTTTCCTCCTCGTTTCTCTCTCTCTCCCGTGCTCTCTCTTCCTCCTCGTTTCCCCTCTTGGCGATTCCGTCGCCGCCGCCGCGCCCCTCTGCTCCGGCCGCTGCCGGCCGGCTCTGGCTCCACCGCTGCTCTCTGGTGCTGCTCCTCTATGGTATCCGCCGCCGGTCCTCGCTGTACCGCCTCCTTGCTCTCGCCTGCACACCTGCGGCTAACCCTAGCCGTGCCGCTCGCCTCCAGCTCACCCTCCTCCGCCAGCTTCCATCACCGCCACCCATGCCGACCTGCACCGGACACGCCTCTTCCAACTCTCCTTCGATCATCTACCCGCCTGTTCCGACACCCTCGAGCCCCTGCTCCTTTACCTCCACGAGCACGGCTCGCCGGCGCTCTCCTCTCCACGTCGACCACGATCGCCTCCTCGAGCCTCTGCTCGACCTTCTGCTCAACCACGCATCTACTCCGATGCCGGTGGGACGGCAGTACGTTGGCTGCAACTCCGGCATCCTCCTTTGGTTGTGGTCTGGTGAATGGTGGTGGTGCGGTGGTGATGTGGATGCTGGTGGTGGCCAGGTGATGCGCTATTGCTGCTGTCGCTGACGGGACGGCGGTGTTGCCTTCACCGCAACCTCGGCGATACACGACTATCTCAACTCCATGCTCTGCCTCGGCTACAACTTTTTGAGGTGAACTTCTTCTGTGACCAGCTAGTGAGCTGATGAATTACTGAGCTGTGGTACTCGTGTAGTGTCGCGCTATGCGCATCTAGGTGATGAATTGATGCTTGGAATCGTGCTGTGCTTGTGGGGCCTTTCACTGTCACTTATGCTAACTGAAGAAATATTCAGTTTCGTGGTGATGCCGCTGTTAGTTAATATTCAGAGAGATAATATGGATGATTACTTGTCTAGATGATATTGTGAATGCTTCTTTAACTCCTGTCTGTTACCAGTGGGTACCAGATCATATGCATACATGATCTGGTCATGTGATTCTGTTAGTGCTGATGTGTATACACCTAATAAATATATGCTAGAATAATTTCTTTGTCCACTATATATGTGTATAAGTGATCTATTATGACTTTATTTGCTGTTTTGTAATTCTGGACATGTTCTTTAGTTCTAGACAGTTGCTAGAGAGCAACAGATCATGTTACAACAATAATTTTGGTAAATTTACTTGCAGTCCTGGATATTTCAGATCTGGTACTTAATATATTAGCTTGGATTAGCATGTTTATTTGCTGTTTAACATGATATAGATGATTTTCTTCCTTGATCACAAGCTGTAGATGAAAAAGAATTAGATAGAGGTGTTGTGCTTGCATACTTGGATGATTGAATGGTTTCTGGACAGCACCAAGTAGCTGTCCAGTAATATATAACTGTGATTTAAAATAGAGGATGTCCAGATCATGTGTAAGCATGAGCTAATGGTGTTTGTGAAGCATAAGTGGTATGCTCCACTTCCTGGACATGATCTAGCTAAAAAATTTGATAAGAATAGATGTTTTACTTGATCTCTTGGCTGCTGCTAGAGAACAATACATCCTGTAAATACATGATCTTGCCATATAGTTGTGTTAGTTGGGTGCAAGTGTGGATATCCAGTCTGAAATCAGACTTGTGGCTAGATAGATAGACTGACAGGAACATCTCTGCTGCCTTCTCCCCTCTCTTTCCCTCTCTCTCAACTAGATATATGAATAGATGCTGCACACGATTTGGTTCCTAGAGATCAACCTGCTGTTGAAGAGAAGCTTGGTTTTCTGGGCCTTCTACTTGTGGCTAGCCGGCTCCTCCTCTTGTGGATAGCCTGCTCCTCCTCGCTGCTTGTCCTATTTTTTAGTTGATCTAAAGATTGGGCAAGATCTGGTAGAGTTGTAGGTGTTCTTGGTGTTCTTGAGCAGTTCTAGCTGGTCTAGGAAGATGATTTAGTTGCTGGTTGGAAATCATGATGTGAGCACTAATTGGTGCGGTTAGCTGTTCATGAAAATGTCTTTGTGGACAAATGAATTTGCTAGGATGGTTATTGTGGTGCTTATATATTGTTGGTTGCTTGTTGTGGTGGTGACACATGAATGGTGACTCTTGCTTTGCAAGGATGAGTAAGGTGCTTGGTTGTCAAGCTCCCACACATATGCATTACTTGGGGTTCAAGTTAAGCTAGATATTTTCCTTGTGGATAACTCTCCTATGTGGCATACTCATCCACTCAAGCTTGGTATTATCTCCTTGTAGGATTTATTCTTGGGCAAGCCAAGTGGCTTTTGTTGCTAGATGGACTTGTGGGCTTATCAATTTCAGATTTGTGGGATTTACAATTAACTCTCTTTCTTCCTTGGTAATTAATATCATTGGAGAAATATTTTTATGTGGGCTTCACGGTTGGATTTGATCAGTTTGGATTGAATTCAAAGGAGTGTGTGTAGGAGTATCAAAGTGACCCCTTCTAAACTCCTAGATTTATTCTTGCTGAAGGTTATTTGGATCAGGTTGCTTAGTACTTTCTTATGCCATTTCCTTTGTTTTTTCCAAGTTGATTGAGATATTGATAAGAACAGATACTACAGCCTATGATGCAAAAGTCTGAGGCAATGGTCCCTTGTAAGAACAGATACTTGCATTTGGCTTTTAAAATTCTCGAGGATGATCTTGCATAGCACCTCTATGCATGGCTGAGAGAAAAATCCTTCTACAAAATCCATTTGTTGAATTGTCCTTCTTCCTCTGTTATTTTCCTTATTGTGTTGTTTAATTTGCAGGAAAGAAGAATAAGAAGATTGGGATGATGAGATGATCAAGATCATATGAGAAGATCAAGATTTAGTGTTAGGATTCTTTTTATTCATTTGTAATTTTCTTTTCTTTTAGATAAGATATGTACTTATTCGATAAAGATGTAATATGAATTATTCTTTCAATTTCATTTTAATCTTGTAAAGTTTAGACTTCTATAATCTTCCATTTGATGTATCTAGATAGACTTGGACATTCAAGTCTCCATTTAAAATTTTGGATGTGTGTACGACAAGAATTTTGATAAGATGATGAGTTGTGTAAAAGATGATGATTTGAGATGAGTAATGGATTCTTATGTGATGATGCTTGTGTAAATATTATATTGAGATGCTAATTGAGATGATTTTATACATTAAAAATTGTTGTATACTTGTGTTGATATTCTATTTGAATTATACTTATTATATTCTCTAATTGTGTTCGAAAGTATTGACAACTAGTAAAGGTCATGTCCAAATTTATTGTCCTCGACAAGATGATCTAACCTTCTAAGTTCCACTCGTAAAGATCATGTCGAAGTTTATAGCACTCTACCAGATGATCTAAACCCTAATTCATCTGATCGAGAGAAACATCGATCACTTTGCATCGTTTAATTTAACGCGCCAAAATTTTCCGCATTTTCAGATGCATGCTATGCAAATGCACAAATTCTATTTCTACCCTTTTGACTCTCTAAACCCTGGGGTATTACATTCTATCCCCCTAAAACTAAACTTCGTCCCGAAGTTTCGATTCTCTCGCATAGAGTAAGGTAGAAAGAACTTTTGCAGATATTGATTCTCTCAAATTCCTTTCTGACATGGACGTAGATTTAGGTGATCCCTTGTCCAAAATCCTTATGTCCATCCTCCATGGATCCATACTAACCATTTGTCGACTTTCGTCGCTTCTCCACTGGATTCCAATGATTTTACTACCTTTTCATGTCTCTTGGATTATCCATTTCAGACATCCTTGCATTACTCTGGCTTTATACCCTTCTATCGAAGATCCTTTCTACATCCTTATATGATCTTCAGGTGGTACCCTTCCTTATAATCATGAGCTTAAGAAGACCTCACTTCTGATGGTAAAGCTCATCTCCTTTTGCTCGAGAATATGAGGTAACTATTCTTAAAATGTCTCATAGAACATAGTTTGCTCTTTGTAATTTGCTTCCTCCAAATGTAGTAGACACCTTTGTCTATCCAACTTTAATTACTCTTTCTTCTCTTCAATCAATTGTAATCAGTGGTACAAACCTTCTAGCATCAATCCCCTCGGATCCTGGTCTCAATTAGATTCAACGAATAGGTATCTAGATTTCCCCATCCATGAATTCATGTCTCATTTGTTTACTCTCCTTTCGATCATTTAGTCATAGCTTCTATGACCACTAAATTCCTTGTAATTTTCAACCTTCAAATCTCCACTTTCTATTTGGCTTCAAAATCTGGTAAAGATTTCCTGAACCAAAGAACTTTTAGAGCACTAATAACCAATTCAGTCATGTCTCAGTCAAAGTCTTCCTTTCAACTTTTCACGTCATCCTCTGCCAAGTACTATCCAATACACTTGTTCACTCTCCCCCTTGGAATTCCCTAAGTCTTCCTCCGTTCTGACCCTCTGTCAGTTGAGCTTAATTTCGTTGGCTCCATTCAGTCAAGCTTCGTGATCCTTCTTGGTGCTTAAACTTCCAGTATATGTGCCTCATGGTCTTATGAAGAACGCGTGGTATATTCACCATGTGGTGAATCCCCAGTATCATCCTCCGGAAATAGATACTAACTATTACGAGGTTTCCAACAGTTTCCCGAAGAATACGTGGTATATCCACCATATTGTGAACAACCCGAGTAATCTCCGATAAATTGGATTCCTACTATGGCTAGAATTCCAGTTGGCTCATCCGATGGTCTCAAGAAAAGAATTCCACACCTAAATTTATGCATTGGATGCTATCTTAACTTCAAACTTGAATAGGATGTTGGTCATTACTATAAAATTCAGCTGGCGTATCATTTCCTTCCTTTCTGATACTTCAGACTAATTCCAAACAGTTGCAACTTGTTTGACCATGTAACTCATCAATCTCGTCTTGTTGTGTCCTCCATCTGAGTGGTTGATTATAGGGTGTTAGTCCTCTTGATAATCCATCCCTCTTGACAGTTGTTCCAATGGCAGACTGTGACTCTCTTACTTTGACATATGTCTTCGTTGCCTTCATCCAAGATGATCCACCCTCTTGGGGTTGTCGTCACTCCACGACAAAACTAAACTCTTCTACCATGGTTCTGATGTTTTGTTGAACATTGGTCTCCATATATTGTTGCACTTCTTGACATGGTTGATATGTCATCTCTAAATATCAACGTGCTTCCATCCAACTACTTCACTTCCGTCATCCCTTTCTAACTTATCATCATTTGTCGGATGACTTTCTCATCCACTCCTTGTAATCTGTTTGTGTATCTAACACAAATTCTCCTTGTATATATATCCAAGTTCTAATCACGAACTCTTGTTTGGCAGTTAATTTCTCCGATTCCGTCTCTGGTAATGCCTCAGAATAGATAATCCACCTTCCATATATTCTATCTTAACTAGAAATATCCTTGTTATTTTGTCTTCCTACTCCTTTATCTTCAAGCTCTGCTACTTTTGGACACATAAGTGTTGCTAAACTTCTTTTCAAACTCAAACCAAGTAGTATTAGTATCTCCTTAGTACTTCACCGATAACTTCTTCCACCAAGTTATGAAAACTCCATACGTATCCTCCATATTTTCCTTCTTCCTTCTTGATCTTGGACTTCCATGGATAAACTTCATGCCTTAATATGCAAAAACTTCATAACTTTCCTTCTTGGACATATCTGCTCAAGTGATTTTTCTGGCATCCTCCTTGATAGATCTTTGTCCAACTGGTGGTGATAATCTTTACTAAACTTACTTCGTTCCTCCTTCAGGTAAAACATGCGTCTCCAGATCCAAATATTACGTGACACTCTCCACATTTTATATTTGTAGCTTCATTGACTTCTGTCTTCTTGACTTCCTTATCTTCATGAGCTTTATTTATTGCCTCCTTTTTCTAGTAACTCGTCTCTCCCTTACACTAATTCTATCTACCTCTAGATTCGTAACATCAAGAAAAGAAATCAATGTGACAATCATGCCATTGTACATTAACTCCTAACTTCATGTACCAGCCTAGTCAATCAAAAATCCAATAAGATCCAATAAATCCAAATGCAGTTATATAGCAAACATGCAACATAAGCCCGTAAAATAAATAGTACTCTGAGTAAAAACATCTCAAAAGTACCCAGGCTTAGATGCTATACACTACAAGATAGGTTTATATCACCTTATGATCCTATTCTAACAACTTTTTGACTTAGTAGTTACCCCAATTGCCCATTTGCAATGGAATAATACTAAGACAAAGTACTCAAAGAGTAGTTGTGGGCTGACTCGGTTACGTAGAGAACTAAACACCATGTAGATTGTATGCTCCATCTTGCTAGAATGAACGTCTTTTGACATCTCTGGATCCTTCATGTTGTTGCTGATTATACACCATAAGTAGTACTGTAGCTTCCTTCATTGCTTATGTCGTCTCCTAATATTCTTACGACTCTATACTATACTAAGGTGTATCTCCTTTGAAATGAAGCTTTAGGGTATTGGAATCCTCTTCATAGTTACCATATTTGATTATCTCCGATTCTTCACCATCATCAGACTTCTCCCGTCTTCCTGTCTTCATAAACTTACGATAGGGTTCTACTTCACCAGATGTCTTCACATATATATGGTGGTTTTATCAATGATATCTTATAGGTAACACTGACTTGGATATAAATTTATTTGGGATACTAACTGGTAGATAATAGCTTCAACTTGCCCTACCAACTTGAAAATAAATGAGGTAGATAAGTACCTATAAACGAATGGTCAAGAAGATTTACTCTAGTTGAGTAGGAAGAAATCTATACAAGTATAATAGTAGTATTCACAAGTGAATAACCATCATAGTTGTAGAAAGATATGGTTTAGATAAGATAACTTCCTATAGTCTTACCAACCTACAAGTCTCCTAAAAGGGTTTTAATCCTAAGGTCGTTTTGCTCTGATACCATCTGCTGTGACCCAGCACACCACTGCATGTTGTAGTGTACAAGTCGTTGATGGAACACGCACGGAAGGACCTCTCCACAAATATTACATCCCTCAGAGTAGTACGACAGAAACATAGCTGGTCCAAGGTAACACTATAGGATTACAACACTACTCAATACAAAATCTCGAGACCCTCCTTTTATATTGAAGCAAGTCTCTTGCAAATGAAATACAAAAAGATCCAAATCGTAACTCTAAGCTGGATATCAGCTCTAGCACTAATTCCTTATCCACTACTGCTGTTGTCACAGCCCTAATCTATTCCATCTGGAATATCTTTATCCAGGGTGGTCTCCTCCTTCCAATAGTTGTTGTCTCCTTCATTGGCAAAGTGGTCGTCATGTATGCCATTGATAATATTGTTGTTGCTCCACGATTGTCACTGTTGTCGTCGTTCTTCTGTTGATGAAGTAGCAGTTGACTCCTTCAAGGTTCACCAAATAGACTTGACTCCTCGTTTGAAGATCTCCTCGACGTCGTGATGGATAACTTTCAGCTCCTTTGTTGACTCCAAAAATCTAAGCAGGGGGTCAACGAGGAAAGGGTGAGCAACTCGAGCGTTACTCAGCAAGTTCAAATAATATAGGAAAGAGTTTTTGTTTTTAATGCACTAGCTACTGCCATGACCAACGGTCGTAGGCATAATGCAAGTTTTGGAAAACATTTTTTCAAAGGTCAAGTTTTATTTCAGAAAACTATGCTCACAGTCTCCACGGGTCTTTAGTCATCACTTGGGATGCCTTTCCCGCAGCGTTCTGTAGTTCCTTCCGGGAACACGGATGTGACAGCCACAATTTCTTGTTGTTGACTCTGCAGAGCTGCGTAACTTTACCCATGAGAGAAACCCAGCCTTGCTGCCTTTCCGAGTTGCAATCCTCGTCCATACTTCCATGGTATGGGGCCAGGTGTGAGTCCAAAGCCAATCACCGCCCTCTCCGCACAACACATATCCGCCCAATTGTGGCGCGGCCGGTAACAAAGACCGCTATCCCGCCACCCCTCCCGAGCTTCTATTCCAATCACCCCGTCAGGTGGGAAGGTCACGCGCTTCCACGCTGTTGGCCGCCGCAACGGACACAACCAGGTAATAGCCTGTCGAGGATATGTGAACGAGAGAAGATACGGCTGACTTTTACCGTCCATAGCAGATCTCATGGTAAACGCTTCAATACGGCGCAAGGATCACTGTGACATTGGTAATTAATCCTAGTTATATACTTTCCCGTACAATGGAACCTCCACCACAACATCAATCCGTGGTTCCATTGCCAGCCAAACAATATATATATAGCAATTCACATCATTCGAAAATAGTTTTTCTTTTTCAATGCAATGATAATAATACGTTTTTGAAAATAGTTTTTATAAAATAGTTCAATAAGGATATGCAAGAATGAACCTGCCTGTGGTAGAAATGGCCGTTCAACTCCTCGGGATTCTAGGGTTTGCGGTAAAACCCCGAGTTCTGAAAATAGCAAAGTAATCCTGATAAGGACTACTAAAAAATCTAGCAGCATGCTATTATGCATAATCATGATATGCATCGCCACCCCAAAATTCCCACGTTGTGGATTTTAAGACTTTTCGAGTGTTTGTGAGTTTTAAATTATTTAAAGAGTTTCACAATAATTTTCATGAGGTATGAATTTAAAGGGATTAAATTTAAATAGTTCAATCTAATTGAACTTCAAGACTTTGTTTTCCCATATTATTTTCTTTTAAGAAAATAGTTTTTGAAAAAGAATTTTCAAGTCATGTCCACTTAAGGATCCTTGAATTTTTCATCCACAAAATACTTTTCAAAAATTCAAATAAAATTAACATTAAAATTCCTCATATTTTGTAGAGTGTGTTTCATATTTTTAGTTGATTTGTGTTATCTTTGTAATGGTGTTAAAATTCATTTGAGTTTGAATAATTTGGATTTGGTAAATTACCAAAATGTCCCTGGGCGCATTGGGTTGGACTGGGTCGAACCCAACCATTTGGGCTGAGCCCAAATAGTTTTTGGGCCAAACCCGGCCCGGTTTCTCTCTCTCTCCCGTGCTCTCTCTTCCTCCTCGTTTTCCCTCCTGGCGATTCCGTCGCCGCCGCCGCGCCCCTCTGCTCCGGCCGCTGCCGGCCGGCTTTGGCTCCACCGCTACTCTCTGGTGCTGCTCCTCTATGGTATCCGCCGCCGGTCCTCGCTGTACCGCCTCCTTGCTCTCGCCTGCACACCTGCGGCTAACCCTAGCCGTGCCGCTCGCCTCCAGCTCGCCCTCCTCCGCCAGCTTCCATCACCGCCACCCATGCTGACCTGCACCGGACACGCCTCTTCCAACTCTCCTTCTATCATCTGCCCGCCTGTTCCGACACCCTCGAGCCCCTGCTCCTTCACCTCCACGAGCACGGCTCGCCGGCGCTCTCCTCTCCACGTCGACCACGATCGCCTCCTCGAGCCTCTGCTCGACCTTCTGCTCAACCACGCATCCACTCCGATGCCGGTGGGACGGCAGTACGTTGGCTGCAACTCCGGCATCCTCCTTTGGTTGTGGTCTGGTGAATGGTGGTGGTGCGGTGGTGATGTGGATGCTGGTGGTGGCCAGGTGATGCGCTGCTGCTGCTGTCGCTGACGGGACGGCGGTGTTGCCTTCACCGCAACCTCGGCGATACACGACTATCTCAACTCCATGCTTGATACGTCTCAAACGTATCTATAATTTTTGATGTTCCATGCTTGTTTTATACCAATTGCTACATGTTTTGCATCTACTTTATATCACTTTTATACATTTTTTGGGACTAACCTATTAACAAGATGCCGAAGTGCCAGTTCCTGTTTTCTGCTGTTTTTGTATTCCAGAAAAGCTAGTCTGGAAATATTCTCGGAATTGGACGAAACTACACGGGGGTGCCTATTTTTCCAGAACACGCCTGACGGAGCGAAGGAGCAGCAGAGGAGGGCCACCAGGAGGCCACACGCACCTAGGGCGCGGGCCCCCCTCTGCCGCGCCCTGGGTGGTGTGGGCCCCTCGGGGGTCCGCAGCCGCCGCCCTTTCGCCTACTTATTCCCCCCGACGCGAAAACCCTAAGTACCTGAGCAAATATCCACGAAAAGATCCAGAGACGCCGCCGTCGTCAACCCTAGCTCGGGAGGGTTCAGAACCTCTTCCCGGCACCCTGCCGGAGAGGGGAATCGTCACCGGAGGCTTCTACATCGCCATGCCTGCCTCCGGAGTGATGCGTGAGTAGTTCATCCTTGGACTACGGGTCCATAGCAGTAGCTAGATGGTTGTCTCTCCACTTTGTGCCATCATGTTTAGATCTTGTGAGCTGCCCTACATGATCAAGATCATATTATTGTAATGCTACATGTTGTGTTTGCTGGGATCCGATGAATATTGAATATTATGTCAAGTTGATTATCAATCTATCTTATATGTTATTTAAGATCTTGCATGCTTTCCGTTACTCGTAGATGCTTTGGCCAAGTAGATGCTTGTAACTCCAAGAGAGAGTATTTATGCTAGATAGTGGGTTCATGTCTCCGTTTAACCTGGGACAGTGACAGAAAGTTCTAAGGTTGTGGATGTGCTGTTGCCACTAGGGATAACCTAACGATGCTATGTCCACGGGCATATGTGTTTGTTTACATTACGCACTTTACTTAATGCAATTATCCGTTGCTTGCAACTTAATACCAACGGGGGACTCGGATGACAACCCGGCGGTGGATTATTAGTCATAGATGCTGTTGGATAACGATCTATGTATTATGTCGTAATGCCCAATTAAATATCATAGTAGTCAACATGTCATGTATATGCATTGTCATGCGCTCACTATTCGTCAATTGCCCAGCTGTAATTTGTTCACCCAACATGTTAGTTATCTTTTATGGAGAGACACCACTAGTGAACTGTGGACCCCGGTCCATTCTTTTACACTGATTAAACAACCACAAACTGCAAACTGTTCCTTTTTCATTCTCTGCAATTTAATACTCATTTTCCACACCATACGTTTAATCCTTTGTTTTCAGCAAGCCAGTGAGATTGACAACCTCACTGTTTCGTTGGGGCAAAGTAGTTTGATTGTGTTGTGTGCAGATTCCACGTCAACAGTCCAGACTCCCTGCGACAGCTATTTTTCTGGCGCCGTTGACAACCTTCTGAAGAGTTGCTGCTCCTACTGGTTCGATAACCTTGGTTTCTTTCTGAGGGAAAACTTGCTGCTGACTACATCATACCTTCCTCTTGGGGTCTCCCAACGAACGTGTGTTTCACGTCATCAAGCTATTTTTCTGGCGCCGTTGCCGGGGAGTAGAAGCTTCAGCAGACTCTGTCTCTCCCGTCAACAGCTATTTTTCTGGCGCCGTTGCCGGGGAGACAGCAGTCTTCTGCAAGGGGAGTTTCACGCTTCCAATCTCTTTACTTTGTTTTTGTCTTGCTTAGTTTATTTTATTTTATCTTGTTTGCTTTCAATTATCAAAAACACAAAAAAATTAGTTACTTGCATCTAGTTTACTTTCAAGTTATTTTCTGTACTGTTTTTATTTCTGCTAAAATGAGTACTCCTGAGAACACTAAGTTGTGTGATTTCACTAGCACGAACAACAATGATTTCATATGCACACCTATTGCTCCACCTGCTGCTTCAGCAGAATTTTATGAAATTAAACCTGCACTTTTAAATCTTGTTATGAAAGAGCAATTTTCTGGTGTTAGTACTGATGATGCTGCTGTTCACCTTAATAACTTTGTTGAACTTTGTGAAATGCAAAAGCTCAAGGAAGTAGATGGTGATATTATTAAACTGAAACTTTTTCCTTTCTCCTTGAGAGGACGTGCTAAAGAATGGTTGCTATCTTTGCCTAGAAATAGTATTGATTCATGGACTAAATGCAAAGATGCTTTTATTGGAAAATATTATCCTCCTGCTAAGATTATTTCTTTGAGAAGTAGCATAATGAATTTTAAGCAATTTGATAATGAACATGTTGCTCAAGCATGGGAGAGAATGAAATCATTGGTTAAAAATTGTCCCACTCATGGACTGACTACTTGGATGATCATCCAAACCTTCTATGCAGGATTAAATTTTTCTTCGAGGAATTTATTGGATTCGGCCGCTGGAGGTACCTTTATGTCCATCACTTTGGGTGCTGCAACAAAGCTTCTTGATGATATGATGATTAATTATTCTGAGTGGCACACCGAGAGAGCTCCAACAGGTAAGAAGGTAAATTCTGTTGAGGAAACCTCCTCCTTGAGTGCCAAAATTGATACTATTATGTCTATGCTTGCAAATGGTCAAACACATGTTGATCCAAATAATGTTCCTTTAGCTTCTTTGGTTGCTCAAGAAGAGCATGTTGATGTGAACTTCATTAAAAATAATAATTTCAACAACAATGCTTATAGGAATAATTTTGGTAATAGCAATTATAGGCCCTATCCTTCTAATAGTGGCAATGGTTATGGAAATTCCTATAGTAACTCCTACAATAATAATAAGAGTGTACCCTCTGATCTTGAAGTTATGCTTAAGGATTTTATTAGTACACAAACTGCTTTCAATAAAACTGTTGAGGAGAAATTTGGGAAAATTGATGTGCTTTCCTCTAAAGTTGATAGTCTTGCTCTTGATGTTGACTTATTGAAACTAAAGAACATGCCTCATGATGTTAAAGAGAGCAAAACTCTCAATGCTATACAAGTTAAAATTGATAACAATGTGAGGATGTTAGCTGAATTGCATGCTAGATGGGAAAGAGAGGATGAAATTGCTAGAAAGAATAATATTGCTAGAGTTTATACTATTACTACTTCTGAAAATGCTTCAAACTCAAGTGTTAACAAACCTCCTACCATTAATGGCAAGATAGTTGGTGTTGGTAATGTTTCCACTTCTATTGCAAAATGTCCTAAATTGCCTGATAACTCTGAAACTGTCCTTGATAAAGATGCTGAAATTTCTAGCAATAAGGAAGAGAATAATTCCATTACTTTTGATGATAATGACTTTGATTTTGATGGTTGCAATATTTCTGAAGTAATTAAGTTCTTGCAAAAGCTAGCTAGAAGTCCTAATGCTAGTGCTATAAACATGGCTTTTACTAAACATATTACTAATGCTCTACAAGTTAGGGAAGAGAAATTAAAACATGAAGCTTCTATCCCTAGGAAGTTAGAAGATGGTTGGGAGCCCATCATTAAATTGAAATTGAATGACTTTGATTGCAATGCTTTGTGTGACCTTGGTGCTAGTATTTCTGTTATGCCTAAAAGATTATATGATATGCTTGATTTAGCACCTTTGGAAAATTGTTACTTGGATGTTCACCTTGTTGATTCTACTATTAAAAAACCTTTGGGAAGAATTGATGATGTTCTTATCATGGTTAACAACAATTATGTCCCCGTTGATTTTATTGTCTTGGATATTGAGTGCAATCCATCATGCCCTATTGTGCTGGGAAGACCTTTTCTTAGGACTGTAGGTGCTATTATTGATATGAAAGAAGGGAATATAAAATATCAATTTCCTCTCAAGAAAGGTATGGAACACTTTCCTAGGAAGAAGATTAAGCCACCTTATGATTCTATTGTTCGAACAAATTACAATGTTGATGCTTCTTCACTTGGTAATACTTGATGCATGCTTTGTGCCTAGCTAAAAGGCGTTAAAGAAAAGCGCTTATGGGAGGCAACCCATTTTATTTTTCTGCAATTTTTCTTTTATTGAGTCAAGGAGTTTGTTTACTTCTGTAGCAACTCCTTTGTATCTTTATTTTCTCGCATTGTTGTGCCAAGAGTAGCCTCTAATGATAAGATGATGCTTAATTTTGATTGCTGCGCAGAAACAGATTTTTGCTGTTCACTGTACGAAATTCCTAAAATCACCAGATTGTTAATTAAATCTGAAATTTTTGTGCGTAATCTTTATGAATGTCTGAAACTTTCATTAGTTCAGAGTTTCTCGATCTGAGCGTCGTAAGTGCCTCGAAAAAATTCGTCTTTGCGGACTGTTCTGTTTTAGACAGATTATGCCTTTTTATTTTTGCATTCTCTCTTTTACTAGTGTTGAGTGAAATTCTTTTTTGGGTGGAAGAGCTTCACATAACATCAGTGGCTGTAGCTAATGTTTAAAGTAACAAATCATATTGCGTCTTTATAGAACATGTGAATTTTTGATTATGCACTAACCCTCTAATGAGATCTACTTTGAGTTTGGTGTGACGGAAGTTTTCAAGGGTCAAGAGAGAAGGATGATATAATAGGATCAAGAAGAGTGAAGAGCTTAAGCTTGGGGAGGCTCCCATGGATCTCCCCAGCATATTTCAAGAAGACTCAAGCGTCTAAGCTTGGGGATGCCCAAGGCATCCCCTTCTTCATCGTCAAAATTATCAGGTCATCTCTAGTGAAACTATATTTTAATTCTTTCACATCATATGTGCTTTTCTTGGAGCGTCTGTGTGCTTTTTATTTTCAGTATTGCACTTTTATTTTCAATAAAGCTTGACTGGACCCTAGCATTCTTGATTGGGAGAGAGACACGCTCCGCTTTTTCATGAGAATACTCCTATTCTTCACTTATATTTGTTGAGTATTCATATCTAGCGCTGTTCAGCTTTTAGCTCTTGTTTTCATGTATCTCTTGTCAGAGCTATTAGCTTTCTTTTGTAGAAAGTACTCTCTTGCTTCACTTATATTTGTTTGGAGAGTTGATGAAATAAATTGATTGGTGTTTGGTTGGTTCAGAAAATGTTGCATGTGGTAATTGGTATAAGGAAAAACTTGCTTAATCTTGTAGATCACTAAAATGGATAACTTGATGCTTGTCAATTGTTTTGAGTTAACAAGTAGATCATGATTAAATTGTGCATCACATGAGTTAAGCCTATTAGTGAAGAACTACCGTAAAGCTTGTTGAAAATTTGGTTTGCATCGGTGGTACCTCTAAGGTCTAGATATTTTCTAATAACAGGGTTTGGTTAACAAGGAAGACGGTATGAAGTCTTATAACGTTTGCAATATGTTTGTCATATAAAACTTGGTGTACGGGTTGATATTCTTGTTTGCTTACATAACCTTGCTAGCCTAAACTCTGTACTGAGAGGGAATGCTTCTCGTGCATCCAAATCCTTGAGCCAAAATCCATGCCATTTGTGTCCACCATAACTACCTATATGTGGTATTTCCTTGCCACTCCAAGTAAATTTTTCATGTGCTACCTTTAAATTATTCAAAATGTTATTATTCCCTTTTTGTGTCAATGTTTACTAGCTCATGAGGAATTAGTGTGGTTATTCTTTATTCTATTTGTCGAGTGGACTTTTACACCTGGACTAGTGGCATATACATCCGCTTATCCAATAACTTGCAAAAAGAGCTGGCAACGGGGTGCCCAGTCCCAATTAATTACAACTTTAACCAATTAATTCTCTTCACACTTTTGCCCTGATTCATCAGTAAGCAATGACAAACAGTGAAATACCTGAATGTGTGTAAACCAAAGAGAAAGAGGGATGATCTGCCTTGCTGGTAGAAATAACGTCCTTCATGGGAGCCGCTCTTAAAAGTCCGTTCGACAGGTAGAATACTGTTCTCACCCGCTACCATTCGTTGACAATTAACAAACACCTCTCAAAAATAGATACTCCTCCATGGTATGTGATTGATGGAAGGCACCCGAGGATTCGGTTAGCCATGGCTTGTGTTAGCAAGGTTGGGAGGAGTATCAAATATTTTATGCAATCTCTATATGCTTTCAAAAACCTAAAAGCTCTAGCACATGATTTAATCCCTGCTTCCCTCTGCGAAGGGCCTTTCTTTTACTTTTATGTTGAGTCAGTTTTCCTATTCTTTCTGTCTTCCACAAGCAAACACTAGTGTCAACTTTGTTACAACATGCGTTATATGCAATGTATTGGACTTGTTATACTACTTTGTGTTGACAATATCCATGAGATAAATATGTTGAAAGTTGAAGCAAATGCTGAAACTAAATTCTTCCTTTGTGTTGATTAAATACCTTTTATTAGAAACTATTGCTTTATGAGTTAACACTTATGCAAAACTGTTTGATGCTTGTCTCGAAAGTACTATTCATGAAAACGTTTAGCTTGTGTGATTCATTGTTTACTCATTATCTATTTGGTAGCAAATTATAGACCATTGACTTGGATCACTTCATTCATTTACATGTGCCTTGCAATATTATATGATCAAGATTATGATAGTAGCATGTCACCTCAAAAATTATTTTGTTTTTATCGTTTACCTACTCGAGGACGAGTAGGAACTAAGCTTGGGGATGCTGATACGTCTCAAACGTATCTATAATTTTTGATGTTCCATGCTTGTTTTATACCAATTGCTACATGTTTTGCATCTACTTTATATCACTTTTATACATTTTTTGGGACTAACCTATTAACAAGATGCCGAAGTGCCAGTTCCTGTTTTCTGCTGTTTTTGTATTCCAGAAAAGCTAGTCTGGAAATATTCTCGGAATTGGACGAAACTACACGGGGGTGCCTATTTTTCCAGAACACGCCTGACGGAGCGAAGGAGCAGCAGAGGAGGGCCACCAGGAGGCCACACGCACCTAGGGCGCGGGCCCCCCTCTGCCGCGCCCTAGGGTGGTGTGGGCCCCTCGGGGGTCCGCAGCCGCCGCCCTTTCGCCTACTTATTCCCCCCGACGCGAAAACCCTAAGTACCTGAGCAAATATCCACGAAAAGTCCAGAGACGCCGCCGTCGTCAACCCTAGCTCGGGAGGGTTCAGAACCTCTTCCCGGCACCCTGCCGGAGAGGGGAATCGTCACCGGAGGCTTCTACATCGCCATGCCTGCCTCCGGAGTGATGCGTGAGTAGTTCATCCTTGGACTACGGGTCCATAGCAGTAGCTAGATGGTTGTCTCTCCACTTTGTGCCATCATGTTTAGATCTTGTGAGCTGCCCTACATGATCAAGATCATATTATTGTAATGCTACATGTTGTGTTTGCTGGGATCCGATGAATATTGAATATTATGTCAAGTTGATTATCAATCTATCTTATATGTTATTTAAGATCTTGCATGCTTTCCGTTACTCGTAGATGCTTGTAACTCCAAGAGAGAGTATTTATGCTAGATAGTGGGTTCATGTCTCCGTTTAACCTGGGACAGTGACAGAAAGTTCTAAGGTTGTGGATGTGCTGTTGCCACTAGGGATAACCTAACGATGCTATGTCCACGGCATATGTGTTTGTTTACATTACGCACTTTACTTAATGCAATTATCCGTTGCTTGCAACTTAATACCAACGGGGGACTCGGATGACAACCCGGCGGTGGATTATTAGTCATAGATGCTGTTGGATAACGGTCTATGTATTATGTCGTAATGCCCAATTAAATATCATAGTAGTCAACATGTCATGTATATGCATTGTCATGCGCTCACTATTCGTCAATTGCCCAGCTGTAATTTGTTCACCCAACATGTTAGTTATCTTTTATGGAGAGACACCACTAGTGAACTGTGGACCCCGGTCCATTCTTTTACACTGATTAAACAACCACAAACTGCAAACTGTTCCTTTTTCATTCTCTGCAATTTAATACTCATTTTCCACACCATACGTTTAATCCTTTGTTTTCAGCAAGCCAGTGAGATTGACAACCTCACTGTTTCGTTGGGGCAAAGTAGTTTGATTGTGTTGTGTGCAGATTCCACGTCAACAGTCCAGACTCCCTGCGACAGCTATTTTTCTGGCGCCGTTGACAACCTTCTGAAGAGTTGCTGCTCCTACTGGTTCGATAACCTTGGTTTCTTTCTGAGGGAAAACTTGCTGCTGACTACATCATACCTTCCTCTTGGGGTCTCCCAACGAACGTGTGTTTCACGTCATCAATGCTCTGCCTCGGCTACAACTTCTTGAGGTGAACTTCTTCTGTGACAGCTAGTGAGCTGATGAATTACTGAGCTGTGGTACTCGTGTAGTGTCGTGCTATGCGCATCTAGGTGATGAATTGATGCTTGGAATCATGATGTGCTTGTGGGGCCTCTCACTGTCACTTATGCTAACTGAAGAAATATTCAGTTTCGTGGTGATGCCGCTGTTAGTTAATATTCAGAGAGATAATATAGATGATTACTTGGCTAGATGATATTGTGAATGCTTCTTTAACTCCTGTCTGTTACTAGTGGGTACCAGATCATATGCATACATGATCTGGTCATGTGATTCTGTTAGTGCTGATGTGTATACACCTAATAATATATGCTAGAATAATTTCTTTGTCCACTATATATGTGTATAAGTGATCTATTATTACTTTCTTTGCTGTTTTGTAATTCTGGACATGTTCTTTAGTTCTAGACAGTTGCTAGAGAGCAACAGATCATGTTACAACAATAATTTTGGTAAATTTACTTGCAGTCCTGGATATTTCAGATCTGGTACTTAATATATTAGCTTGGATTAGCATGTTTATTTGCTGTTTAACATGATATAGATGATTTTCTTCCTTGATCACAAGTTGTAGATGAAAAAGAATTAGATAGAGGTGTTGTGCTTGCATACTTGGATGATGGAATGGTTTCTGGACAGCACCAAGTAGCTGTCCAGTAATATATAACTGTGATTTAAAATAGAGGATGTCCAGATCATGTGTAAGCATGAGCTAATGGTGTTTGTGAAGCATAAGTGGTATGCTCCACTTCCTGGACATGATCTAGCTAATTTTTTTGATACGAACAGATGTTTTACTTGATCTCTTGGCTGCTGCTAGAGAACAATACATCCTGTAAATACATGATCTTGCCATGTAGTTGTGTTAGTTGGGTGCAAGTGTGGATATCCAGTCTGAAATCAGACTTGTGGCTAGATAGATAGACTGACAGGAACATCTCTGCTGCCTTCTCCCCTCTCTTTCCCTCTCTCTCAACTAGATATATGAATAGATGCTGCACACGATTTGGTTCCTAGAGATCAACCTGCTGTTGAAGAGAAGCTTGGTTTTCTGGGCCTTCTTCTTGTGGCTAGCCGGCTCCTCCTCTTGTGGATAGCCTGCTCCTCCTCGCTGCTTGTCCTATTTTTTAGTTGATCTAAAGATTGGGCAAGATCTGGTAGAGTTGTAGGTGTTCTTGGTGTTCTTGAGCTGTTCTAGCTGGTCTAGGAAGATGATTTAGTTGCTGGTTGGAAATCATGATGTGAGCACTAATTGGTGCGGCTAGCTGTTCATGAAAATGTCTTTGTGGACAAATGAATTTGCTAGGATGGTTATTGTGGTGTTTATATATTGTTGGTTGCTTGTTGTGGTGGTGACACATGAATGGTGACTCTTGCTTTGCAAGGATGAGTAAGGTGCTTGGTTGTCAAGCTCTCACACATATGCATTACTTGGGGTTCAAGTTAAGCTAGATATTTTCCTTGTGGATAACTCTCCTATGTGGCATACTCATCCACTCAAGCTTGGTATTATCTCCTTGTAGGATTTATTCTTGGGCAAGCCAAGTGGCTTTTGTTGCTAGATGGACTTGTGGGCTTATCAATTTCAGATTTGTGGGATTTACAATTAACTCTCTTTCTTCCTTGGTAATTAATATCATTGGAGAAATATTTTTATGTGGGCTTCACGGTTGGATTTGATCAGTTTGGATTGAATTCAAAGGAGTGTGTGTAGGAGTATCAAAGTGACCCCTTCTAAACTCCTAGATTTATTCTAGCTGAAGGTTATTTGGATCAGGTTGCTTAGTACTTTCTTATGCCATTTCCTTTGTTTTCTTCCAAGTTGATTGAGATATTGATAAGAACAGATACTACAGCCTATGATGCAAAAGTCTGAGGCAATGGTCCCTTGTAAGAACAGATACTTGCATTTGGCTTTTAAAATTCTCGAGGATGATCTTGCATAGCACCTCTATGCATGGCTGAGAGAAAAATCCTTCTCCAAAATCCATTTGTTGAATTGTCCTTCTTCCTCTGTTATTTTCCTTCTTGTGTTGTTTAATTTGCAGGAAAGAAGAATAAGAAGATTGGGATGATGAGATGATCAAGATCATATGAGAAGATCAAGATTTAGTGTTAGGATTCTTTTTATTCATTTGTAATTTTCTTTTCTTTTAGATAAGATATGTACTTATTCGATAAAGATGTAATATGAATTATTCTTTCAATTTCATTTTAATCTTGTAAAGTTTAGACTTCTATAATCTTCCATTTGATGTATCCAGATAGACTTGGACATTCAAGTCTCCATTTATAATTTTGGATGTGTGTACGACAAGAATTTTGATAAGATGATGAGTTGTGTAAAAGATGATGATTTGAGATGAGTAATGGATTCTTATGTGATGATGCTTGTGTAAATATTATATTGAGATGCTAATTGAGATGATTTTATACATTAAAAATTGTTGTATACTTGTGTTGATATTCTATTTGAATTATACTTATTATATTCTCTAATTGTGTTCGAAAGTGTTGACAACTAGTAAAGGTCATGTCCAAATTTATTGTCCTCGACAAGATGATCTAACCTTCTAAGTTCCACTCGTAAAGATCATGTCGAAGTTTATAGCACTCTACCAGATGATCTAAACCCTAATTCATCTAATCGAGAGAAACATCGATCATTTTGCATCGTTTAATTTAACGCGCCAAAATTTTCCGCATTTTCAGATGCATGCTATGCAAATGCACAAATTCTATTTCTACCCTTTTGACTCTCTAAACCCTGGGGTATTACAGTGAGAGTGCGCCACCCTTCGCTGATTTGCAGATGATTTGCTCGAATTTCTTGTCGTCCGATCTCGGTTTATCCATTTCGCGTAGTTTGGCATGTGTCACCTAGTGGCTCACTTGTGCGCGGGGCCGCTGCTCCAAGCGCATCTACGTTGTGTACTTGTTCACCGGCGTAAGTGAGTTAACTTGGGCTGCTCTCTGGTTTTGTTCTGACCGAATCAAAACAAGGCATTGATCGATAGGCAAATGGAAACAATTGGCCAATCCGAATGGAGCGTTGTTGGATCGATCATTTGCACTCCAATGATAGTTTCAAATACTATTTGTTTGGTTTGCTCGAATATCTCACCAGAGTTCTCTTTTTACATATAGAAAAAAAAAACCATCCTGAGCAATCACTCTTTAAGACATGCTCTTATGGCTGCTGGTTGCACTATTTATAGACGTAAGTGATCCCCATCAATTTTTAATAAAATAGCGAACATTTTCATCAAGTGAACCGGTACGTACGGAGGAGGGAGACTCGCGAGGCGATCTTGGGGCGATTGTGGCGGCGGCTAGGGTTTCAACCCTAGCCGTCGCCGCCGGCGTCATCTGCAGCTTCATCGTCGCCGCCGGCGAAGATTTGACGGGTCCTCGCCTCCTCTAGTTGCCGTTCTGGCACTAGGAAGGGTGGGGAACTCGGACCTGCGCACGGCGCTATACGAAGGTACTTAATGTTAGAGCTTGGTTTTGGTTGTCATCTTTTGTTAATGGAGATGGTATCGTCTGCAATAAGTGATCTTTCACGCTTCGTTCGACGGCGAGATATCCTTCTCGACGTTAATGGTGGCTTTGGAAGATTAAGTCTGTCTAGGTATGGTTCTTCAGATCTTGCTTCGCCAGATCAATCTTGGATTGTTTCTCATGGTTGCCGCGAGGAGGTTTGTCCTCGCAATATCTATCCCGGCTACTACGTCTTCGACAATGGTGATTCGTTCTTTCGGCTCCCAACGACGTCGATAAAGTGGTTCGGTTATTTGTCCTTGGAATATCAGTGGTGGTGCTCTTGCCGATATTGCTTGATTAATTTAATGGCTGCGTGCGTGCACAAAACCTTGGCATTGCGGCTCAAAATTAAAAAGGGAGAACCTTCGGTGGTATTCACAGGTCTGTGGTTTGATGTTTTCGGCGTTGTTCTACGGCTACCTTCAGAAAAGTACAAGATTGTGTCATGGATGAAGAAAGGTCTTGAAGATCTCATAGATTTGCTCGTCTCTTCTAGTTTTGTTTTTGTAATCGATGTAATCGTGTACTCTTTGCTGGTTTAATATATGTGAAAAAATTAAAAAAATATAGACGTAAGTGATCCCTGTATTTCAACACAAAGCATCGCCCACACACTTTTTGTCTGTTGTCATGCTTACATTGCCATTACCGGAGACGAATCTTTGCGTAAGAAAGCGTAACGTGTTTCAGTTAAGTCGATTCCTCAGCTACGGTAACACTAATCACATCCGAATTTTTGCCAGGCCCGGGCATGGACAATTAATCCGTGAGGCAGGCTCACAAAGGCCATGTGGTACTCCCTTTCGGTACAGAACATGCACTTCGTTTGAGAAAAAAATGATTATTAAATTATGGTCAACAAAATATAAATTATACATCATAAAATTATATCAAATCCAGTGATATAATTCTTATGACATAGAATTTCTATTTTTTTTAATCAAATTAACGGTTAAAATGTTTTCACAAACTACGCGTGTACCCGTACCGGAGGGAGGGAGTAGTATCGACCGAAAACATGAAGATCAGATCAACACTAATTGTATTTTTTTGGCACCCCAGCTGCCGTGTTTATAAACATGCATGATTTCCGAGGCAAAATAATGGAGGAGGATACAACTTGGTTCCTCTCGCTAAGAAGGTGCAGATTAGTTTTTTTTTTAGGGGTACAGGTCGCCACTCTTCTACTGAATCAAGGACATGGGAATGCAAAAATCGTCTAGGGTTTGACCCAACCAGACGTGGCGACCAGAAGCATGGTAGACCGAAGCTCGGGCTAAGCTGTGTGCCGTGTTCGATGTCCTCCGCTCATGTGCAAAGGACACTGCTGCGAAGTCACTTGTTCTGGACTTGATTTCATGTACCACCGTACTGAACTTGCCCATGTAGCTTCCTTCCAGACTGTTAATAACTTCAAGGCAATCAGATGCCACACTCACTCTTGAGACATGAAGATCTAAGGCGAGAGCCAAAGCCTCCCGGCATGCCATTGCCTCAAGAACTGCAGGATCACTGATTCCTTCAACCACCACTGTCGAGGCTCCCAGGTAGTCGCCATTAGAGGCGCGGCAAACTGCAGCCACAGCCCCTTTCTTACCAGTTTTCTTAACAGCAGTGTCTACATTAATCTTCACAAAACCTGGTGGAGGTGCGATCCACTTCTTCTCCAAACTGGTTGGTGGTTTCGGTGAGGATTTACTCTTCCTTGCTAGAACTTTAGCCGTGGATGTTACACATAGGCCGCATGTTTCAGGCCCAAACAAAACCTTTCTCCATATTGTGTTTTCCAAGACTCTACGCTTTTTTTTTTTGAGAGAGAAGATACTCTACGCTGCTCTTCGCCACGATTCTGGCCCAACAGCGGCCCCTTAGGCCCTCAGATCTTGCCATAGCGTGCAGGCTCGTGGCCTGTTCAGGCTCGCTCCAGGCTCTAGCGAGTAAACTAGTGGCGATTGATTCGACGATTCAGTGGCGGCGGCCGGCGGAACGGGAGTCGGAGCACTAGGGGCTTCCTGGACCAGCGTGGGATTACAGCCTGCAGATTTCGATGGCGGCGGCCGGCGCAGCGACGCCGTTGGCACCCAGCAGGAGGCAGAGGGAGCCGGGACTGCGGGAGGCGAAATTTTCTTACGGGTAGGGTTCTAAAATCTGAATCCTCACTGTTTCTTTCCTTTTTGCATTGGATCATTAGTTCTTAGTTTGAATACGCATTGTCAATATCCCGTGCCAGCCCATGTGTAAGTGTATATGCTAATCATCTGTCTAAAGGTTCATTAGGTGCTCTAATGGATGGTCAGTGCATGTTTAAGTCTCCCTAATGATGTTTAAGATCTAACATTACCGAGTGCCGTATTTATACCGAGTGCTTATCCGCCACACTCAGTTAGTACTAGTGCCTTTGCCAAGTGCCTGACAGGAAGCACTCGACAAAGAGCTTTACACTTGGCAATCTACTTGCTTCCGGTAGTGAATACTACTTGTAGTAGATGATAAATTGCTATCACACTGCTAGAGTTAGCTCGAGACGTCAGAGCAAAATACCAGTAGAGAATAAATTGCTACAGTAGTATCAAACTGCTGAAGCTAACTCGACTACTCGAGACGTCCAACAAAAAATACTAGTAGAGAATAAATTGCCATCAAACTGCTGGAGCTAACTCGGGACGTCCAACCAAAATACTAGTAGAAAATAAATTGCTATCAAACTGCGCGAGCTAACTCGAGACGTCCCAACTAAAATACCAGTAGATAATTAATTCCGTAGTACACTGCTTGAGCTAGTTCCAGATGTCTACCCAGACGTGTTCAGGCCGTCACTGCTTGCATATATACCTTTTCTTTCCAAGCTAGCTACACAGACAGCAGATCGGTTATCACTGGTCTTGACAAGCTGCCTGCCATGGAAGACTGGTCAAGCATGTGCCTCACAGCCCTATCCACGTTACTAATCTTAATCAGTTTCTCCAAGTTCTCTGGTGGCAAGAGCAAGCCCAATAAGAAGCAGCAGCTACCTCCGGGGCCATGGACCCTGCCGATCATCGGCAGTCTCCACCACGTCCTCAGCACGCTGCCGCACCGCAGGATGATGGAGCTGTGTCGACGGTACGGACCGCTGACGTTCCTCAAGCTAGGCGAGGTCCCCGTCGTGGTGGTCTCGAGCGCCGAGGCCGCTGCCCTGGTCATCAAGACCCACGACGTGGATTTCGCAAGCCGCAGAAGCACCGCGACGGTGGACATCATCAGCTGCGGCGGCAAGGACGTCGTGTTCGCCCCCTACAGCGACCACTGGCGCCAGATGCGCAAGATCTGCGTCATGGAGCTCCTCAACGCGAAGCAGGTGAGCCGCATGGAGGGCATCAGGGCGGAGGAGGTGGGCAACCTTCTGCGCTCCATCGCCGCCTCGAATGGCGCCACGATCAATGTCAGCGAGAGGATGGCGGCCCTCAGCAACACCGTTGTGACACGAGCCGTTTTCGGCGGCAAGTTCACGCAGCAGGAGAACTACCTCCGCGAGCTGCAGGAGACCTTCGCGCTGGTGGCCGGTTTCAGCCTCGTCGACCTCTTCCCGTCCTCCCGGTTGGTACGGTGGCTCAGCAACACCGAGAGCCACATGAGGAGGAGCTACGGCCGCATCCAGCGAATTATCGCTGACATCATCGATAAACGCAAGGCCGCGCAGGATGTCGGAGATGGGACCTGCTGCACCGACGATGAGGACCTGCTGGGAGTGCTGCTCAGGCTGCAGCTGGAGGACTCCTTTGAGTTCCCTCTAACTGCAGAGGATATAGGCGCCGTCTTGTTTGTAAGTACTTTTTATTATGTTTTACTTTTATATTTATATAGCGTTCAGGTTTTTTCTTTTCTCGATACATATTTTTACCTAAGAAAATTGGTATATCCTGTTACCGGTAGATACATGAAATTTCAGGATTTTACAGACCGACATAATTCGTAAAAAAAATTAACGCTAGAAGTACTGAACTGGTTCCTTCATTTCACACATAATAGTACTTGTTTAAAAAAAATACACATAATAGTGAAAAGCGCAGCTTAGTGCACACATTTGTGATTTTGTTTTTGTTTTTTGAGAAAGAACTTGAACAAACGAAGATGTGTTTTTCACCCAGGATTTGGCAAGACAGTTTTTACACGATGCACTCATTTTCTTTCAACAAAGTCGCGTAGGGAATCCCCTCTCAGACCTTTTTTAGTTTTATTATGTGAGGAGGGCCACAAACAGACACACTATATAGGACATAAAAATGAGTGTGTTTTATACTTTTATCTAAGCAGGGGTGTACCTACACACTCATCTTTTCTTTTGAGAATTTCAGTGTACCAACGATTTGAAAAATATATCTACATATTAGAGTACAAAAGTCATGTTGACATGTAAAATTTCAGTTAATATGTTTTACTATTTTCCACGCAAAAATTATGTTTTACTATTTGACAAAAAGGTAAAATTAGATGAATAATATATTCCCTATATTTACTACCTCTTTTTATTCCATATATTATAAGTTCTTCGTATGATTATTTTTGGACATAGTATAATGTTGTACCACACTCATCATTTTCTCATAATCCTGTATTGAAATTTTGGTATAAAAAATAGATAGTTAGTGGGTCTGTGCTGTGGTGCTCAACTACAGCTTTCTCCGTAAAACTAGATGGCCCAATACGTTTCGATGCCTCAAGAATGCCAAATAACGCATTACAACACACCAGAAGATGTGATGTATTAATAGTTGGAGCATACAAAGTTTATTTACTCTCCCCATGAACTGGACGTCATCCTTAGATGCTCATCGTAGATGTGCAGCCTCCATCACAGAAGATCAACATCACATGGATCATTGCTATCATGTTAATGTTTATCAAGGTTGGAGGGATGCCAGATGATGTTCTTTCATGTTTTTACATGTTTGTATGTACTCGTGGTTTGAAAAAATATATAAAAAATCCTAAACCTTAAACTAGGTATGTGAGATTACCCATGCCTTAAGATCCTAGGAAAGGCTCTACAAAACTTTAAATGTCAATTTCTATATGGCATATTCAAGTTACTAGGTTTTATTGTTCTGAAATGCCTCTTCATACATCTAATGCATAATCGTGCATACTTTCAGAACATATTTGCAGCTGCCACAGATACCACGGCAACTCTTTTGGCATGGGCTATGTCGGAGCTAGTGAACAATCCTGAAGTTATGGCGAAGGCACAACTAGAGATTCGGGAGGTACTTGGTAACCACAGAGGTGTCCTAACTAACACTGACCTTACTAAACTCCAGTACATGCGAACGGTTATCAAAGAGGTTCTTAGGTTGCATCCACCTGCTTCTCTACCTACACGCGTTGCTAGAAAGGATTGTAAAATAATGGGTTATGACATGTGTAGGGGAACCACCCTATATGTTAATGTCTTCGCGATTTCCAGAGACCCAAGGTACTGGAAAAATCCCGAAGAATTTAAACCGGAGAGGTTTCAGAGTAGTGACATCGATTATAGCGGGACATACTTTGAATTCATTCCTTTTGGAGCTGGGCGACGGAAGTGTCCTGGGATGCGGTTTGGAACATCGACCGTGGAAATCGTATTGGCAAAACCTTATATATCACTTTGACTGGATGCTCCCTGATGGCGCTAGCATGGCTTCTGTTGACATGTCAGAAAAATTTGGGTTGACAGTGAGCAGAAAGTATGACCTACAACTGAAAGCAATTCCGTACGTGTTGTCTAAACCTATTCCACTGAAGTGATATCGGAGTTTATCTGTGTGGCAGTGAATTATGATATGCCCAGGGGCTTAGAATAAGATAATCTCATTTGTACTTTTTCTCGTGTTACAATGCACGAAACATTAATACATAGTCAACGCCATGCATGTGTATTTGTGACACCAATTACATTATGTAGTGAATATTCTTCTAGATTACCCCATTTAGAAACTTCGGATCATACTTCTCTGATGCGTGTCTGTAACGCCCCGGGACGACACTATACAGAATCTACTCCTTCACTAGAATTCACTACATATTATGGAACAATAATAAGTATCGTAACACAATTCACGAAATAATACACAACAACAATAAATGATAAATTACTCCTTTAAATGTGAATGGACTACCCGGCCAGCCAATGCATCCTCGCGACCGGACTGGACGCCAATCATCACCTTACACCTTGCTCAACGGAACTGCATCGAAAACGAGTGTCCAGAGTATATAAAATGGGTAATCCATATGATTTTTCACTAGATGTGGTAATTAGTGTCATAAATGCATAAGCGTGGGGTAAAAATCAGAATTCACTCTTTTAAAAGGTTTGGCTTGCTCAAATATCTCATGAAACTTCTCTTGATCATCCTGAGCTATCAGCAGTTAACAAAGTGTAGTCTCCTGAGCTATCAAGGTAAAACAGAAGGACGTATATTTTTCATCGTCCTGAGCTATCAACAGACATGAAAAGCCACTCTTCCGGCTCATAGACACACCTTCGTAAACGTAAGTGACGGGAGCACAATCGCATCATATAATTTTTTCCTAGATCTCATTCGTACACCAGAAAAGAGGAACGTGTTTCTGCTTGTGGAATCTGCTCCCTGAGGCCTGACGCTCATCCCCTGATCAACGACAGCTCCATCCGTGAAGCCAAGGGGCAAACCGTCAGCGCCCACGGCGTGCACTGTCTTCTCATGTAGAGGTATCCACCTGGTCCGACCTCATCGGCCCCATGTTAGCGTCGGCGATGTAGAGGAAGCCGGACTCGTAGTGGAACCGTGGCCGGCGCAGAAGAAGGTGGCTCCGGCCGGCGCCGCCGTCGGCCGTCCTACGGGAGCGGTCCACAGTGGTAGCAGCAGCACAACGGCGAGCGAAAAGGGGAGTAACGCCAGCTTCCTCGCCCGCCCCATGTACCGCGCGCAGAGCCAGAGATGCACAAACGACCTCTGCTTCTGCTTCCGTGAACTAGGCCGAGTCGGAATGTGACTAGGAGCTGCAAACCAGTCGTCATCCGTTGCATGCACGACTAAAAGAACACAACCGCGTTAACCCGGATCACAGGTTTCGTTGCTCTTCCGAAAAAATTGGCCAAAACTTTTATTTGCTGTACTCATGATTCACCCGCCTTACCGTCCCATTGATCACTAAATGCGCAAAATGCTTTTGCTTTTTGCGAATTAAACCGTACCTATCTAAACAGAGTATAAATGTTTGGTGTCGATCTTTGAAGTGTAATGTCATCATGGGATACGTACTGGATTAAGCCAACTGACTTTTCTATGAGCGGCGAGGCGAGCTCGGTGCTCGAAACGCTCGACAGCGGGTTTCCTTTCAGAGACGTACCATAGTTACTACCTTACTGGGTGAAAGCGTATGTAATAGTACTTTGTACTAAACGATCGGGCTAAGTTTGCTTGTGGGCATAGAAGCCTGGTGCACTAAAATCAACTGCAGTGTCGAGAAATAATATCTGAATTAGATAACAACTTTCAGAGCTTCATTTCTTAAAGCTTTTGATCTGCAAGTATCACAATTAGTACTACTTTTCTCACTGCAATCAATAATTTCATCGATCTCCCCTTTTCAGGTTTCATTGCCATTGCCCATTGGTGTGGCGAACTAGTGATCAGGAACTTGTTGAGTTCTGTAAGGAGGGCTGCAAAATGGTGCGCATGGAGGACAGAAAATTTTAGCTGATGCTTTCGACCATCAGGGACATGAACAACAACATGTAGACCTTCCGGGAAGTACTGCAGAGATGGCATGGCTGATCGTCTGCTAAACTCGAGATGAAGCTGCTGATGATATTGATACATATCCCATTGGTAGCAAGCTCTGAAGTGACTGTCCCAGGTTGAGGCCCACATGCCAACAACAACAACAACAACAACAACAAAGCCTTTTTTCCCAAACAAGTTGGGGTAGGCTAGAGTTGAAACCCATAAGATCTCGAAACTAGGTCATGGTTCGGGAACATGGATAGCTAACTTCCACGCAGCCCTATCCATGGCTAGTTCTTTGGTGATACTCCAATCCTTCAGATCTCTCTTAACAGACTCCTCCCATGTCAAGTTTGGCCTACCACGACCCCTCTTAACATTCTCATCCCGCTTTATCCGTCCGGTATGCAATGCGCTTCCGGAGGCCTACGTTCTATATGACCAAACCATCTTAGACGGTGTTGGACAACCTTCTCTTCAATTGGTGCTACCCCAACTCTCTCACGTATATCATCATTCCTAACCCGGTCCTTTCTTGTGTGGCCACATATCCATCTCAACATGCGCATCTCCGCTACACCTAACTGTTGGATATGTCGTCTCTTGGTCGGCCAACATTCTGCGCCATACAACATCGCAGGTCGAATCGCCGTCCTATAGAACTTGCCTAAATTAGCCTTTTTAGGAGCTGTTATTTAGTCATTAATCTTATTGTTGGAAAAGAGATTATATTGCTTTCTTAAAAGATAGATATATTATATTGCACATCAAGGAAAGAGTTCACATAATCTTTCAAGCACTCCTGCAGCAATCCACACTAAAGTTGACAGTTATCCTACCAAAATGGACTAATTTACCATGTTGCAGTTTCTCTCAACTCTCTCCACCTGCATAGCATAATGACTCATGAACAAATAGATACCAGCAAGAGCTCCCTGTACTGCAGAGAAGAAGAGTTAATGTCCGCTGCGGCCCAGGCCCATGCAGACATTCACGCTTTATAAGAGCTCGAAGTGTTTATTTGCACAAAAGAACTTGTGGTCTGTTGGTTCGTTGTCCTGCCGAAGGAGCCACACGTCGCTGGTTCGAACGCCTGTTCCGACTATGACCTTTTGGACTATTTTGGACTAAATTGGTCGTTATGTTTTTAGTTTAGGACACTCCAAAATGGATTATGACCAAGTGGTTCAAAATGGCCATCGAATTATGACGAATATTTTTAGGGTCGCTATCAAAAGGTTATAGGATAGCATATTTCTTGTAGTGATTTGAACCAGGGGTACACTTTCCGTCGCTCAAGAAATTCCGGGAAAAATGTTTTTAGGTCTACGACACATCACTTAATGTGCTAAGTTTTGTCGGTTTAGCAAGTTCGCGAACAGGTGCACCCGCGCGCCCGGTAAGGCCATACCGCATCTCCGGGGGGCTGTTTTGGCCAGATGGCAAACTAAACGAAGTCAGAAAATCCGACGGAGCCACGTGGCATCATTTAATGTGTCCTAGTAACCACTACAAAAGTCGGAATTGGGATACGACAATTATTTTGGAAAACCCTTCACGAATAGGGCTATCACGTCCGGAGTTCTATGGCTTTTAGGGGAAATGAGTAGGAAACGGCCCGTGACACCGCATAGTTTGTCGGAACGAGGCCATATTTGGCACGGGCGTGGGCCCTAGGATGGGAAGTAAGACCCCGGGCGCGGATTTCCAATCGACCCACAGGCGAAGGTATTTTCATTTTCGGGGTGCCAAAACGGTTTTTTTGTTGTGAATGAGCTACATTCGCCGAACCAGTGTATGCACCCTGTCCCGCCTCCCCGGATGTCCGACGCGGCGTACGCGGTGCAGGAGCAGTTGGAGAGGCACCTCCGGCCGCACTCCGCGAGCGTGGCGCCGGCGTCCACGGTGCTGCCGTGCGTCTCCGGAAGCTTCACGCCGCGCAGGGCGTAGAACCCGTCCCCGCCGGCGCACTGTAGCGGCGTGCTCCGGGCGCACCCGCCGGTCGCGTTCCGCATGCGCCACTCTGCCGGCGACTCCGGCATGAACCCCCTGATGCAGCCGCACACCACGGCGCCCCCCACGTTGCAGACGCCGAATGCGCCGCAAAGGCCGTAGGTGTCGCACTGGTCTCTCGGACACGCCGCAAAGACGCTCCACGCCAGCGCCGTGCGGTCCCAGACCATGCGCTGCAGCACGTCGAACTCATTCAGCGCCAATCGTGACACCGGCGACCCGTCGCGGCCGTGATACATGAAAGAGACCTCGTCGGCGGTGTCGGTGAACTGGAACTCGAACATGTCCTCGAAGGTCGTCATATCCGGTACGCCGCTGAACCGCACCCCGTTCCACGGCCCCGACCGGGACATCTGGCGTCCCGAGTTCCTCCATATGCGCATCTCCGGCGAGCCCTGCGTGTCCATCACGTACCGGAAGTCGCCTGCCGACGGGTCGTCGGCGCTGCGCCACGAGGAGAGGAACCACTGGGCGCCGGTCCTGAGGTTCTTCCCGGCTCGCAACCCGGAGATTAACGTGTTCGTCGGGTGCTCGAAACTTTGCCACAGCACGGCGCCGGCCTCGTCTGCGAGCACCAGGTTGCCGTTGTCGTGGAGCTGCGCGACCGCACTAGCAGCGCCCAGGGAGGAGGAGTTGGACGACCAGATGGTTTCGTTATTGCTGGCGGCGTCGAGGAGGACGAGGTTTCCTCGGCCGCTGAGCGCGACTAGGCCGGATGAGGTGTTGAGCGGGTGGTCGCGGTTGGCGACCCAGACGACGGCGCTCGGGGAGACGGTGAACCATATGCCGAGAAACCATTTGGTGTTGTTGGCGACGGAAAAGAGCCACGTCGCCGGGAGAGACAAGCCTCTGGTCGCCGCCGATGGGCCCCGACTGCGTCAACGTGCTGTCGGCGACGGCCGAGGCTGTGAGAAGCAGCACGGAGAGGAAAACGTGGAAGAGTCGGTGGTGGCTCTGGCTCATGATCTTGCCCGGCTGAATACGGAAAGGAAAGTACGGAAGACCGCCGCTTCTCCGATAGCAGGGGAATGAATCTAAGTGTGGCGTGGATTGCTTCCCAGTTTTATATACCGACGGTAGGCAGAACAGTAGGAACGAGCCCTGTCTTCCAATAAAAACAGCAAATGGGCAGGCAGCGAGATTGCTGACTCGTCTAATTTGTTGACATTTGCCAAGTTGTTTCGTTGTCGACATATGCAGCAAAGCACTCTTGCTGAACACTGAAGCAAGGTGGCAGTGACGGGTGATTAACCATTTTATGCTCACCTTATGAAAGAAAATTAGGGTTATCTTGATTCCCAAGTTACCTAAACCGTCAGTTTATATCATACCGATGCGTACAATACCAGCTAATGCCTTTGTGAACCCATCAGCAGTATATATATATACACAGAATATCCAATGTAATTTGTGCTACTCGAAGAAAATGATAATCAACCGCTACATATTTTGTTCTGGCATGGAACACAGAATTTGCTCACAAATAAGTAACTCCAATATTATCACACCAAAGGCAAGTTTTTTTTTTTGGTGAAATCCGCGTCGGCCGACAAGCTTGCGCCCTGTCCAGTTTGCCCACGGCCGACGAGCATGCGCCGTTCAGTTTGGCCACAGCCAAACTCCTCTTTGGGCCTGATATCTTTTGTTTTTTAATGTTCAAGATTGCCATGAAGGTTGCCGAGGAGCTGTACCGGGTGTGGGTTGCCTCCTTCGCAGCCTAGAGGTTAACGGCGGCCGGTTCCACAGCCACGAGCTGGAGACGGAGGATAATCTGGCCTACCATATCGCTAATCGCTGCCGATTTCAGGGTCATGTCGTACAAGAACAAGGTACAGGCCTACACTGCCGGCCGAGGTCTCTGCTTGTCGAGGCGTCCTCCTTCAGGCTCCTCCCCTGCGAGCAATGGCATTTTCCCTATCTATATCTCCACATCGCCTCGCGGTCCGATTGAAGTGAAGAGGCTTCTCGATCGAGTGACAGTTAGGTAATCCTTGATATGCTCAACTCATGCATATTGTACTGCATCTATACCTACATGGTGTAAATCAGGCAGGTAGGCGACGAGCAAGCCTAAATGCATGTCAGCATCTCTGAGTAGTTACCCTGTAGTAGTAAAATTTTCATATACATGATTATCGTGGTTGCTTTTGAGTGCTTATTGGATGATTTGCAAGGCAGTACATCGAAAAAGCAACAGCTAAGAAGAGTAGAAGAGTTGGTTTATAAGTTATATAAGTGACATCTGTAAGAAAGGTCATAGATAGATTCATTGGATTGCATAGTGATTAGAACTTAGCAAGATTGTGCCAGCATGAATTTATACTGAGTCGAACCAGACGACACCTGCATATGTTCCTACTTGAGTAAGGGAAGGTAGGTGGTGCCGGTGTGTATTGTTACTGGACTCTTTGAACTTTGTTTTCAACCTGTTCAACTCACTGAATTTTATTTTAGACAGGATAGAAAGAAACAACGTACAAACAAAAGAGGCAAAAAGACAGTCTTCAGAGCATTGTACTCATTACATTACAACCATAGAGAGGAACTACAGATCATGGTGTAGCATGGAACTAACTGGCAACGAAAATTACGCACGTATAATATAGGTATACTACTATTTAGACTATCATGCTTGAAAGTGCATTAGTCTTTATAGGCAGTTCTAGCACTGAACTTTTGTAATTGCCATCCACGGATTCTGAATTTGGTGGCCGAAGTGTCATTATTGTCCTGCAATTAGTCACAGGTCATCAGTGCTTATCTTGTCTCAACCATCATACATCATGGCACTAAATATCTATTATATACTAAAAGCAAAATGAGGGAGTTTTTCGAGACACCACGTTAAGCCACATCCTCCAAATTAATTTAGTTAGTTAGATCTTAATTTTACGGTCAAGATTAAACCAAAAGTTACGTTAAAAAGTAATTACGTAAATATGTCTAGCCTGACACGTAATGTACATGTCTACAAAATACATCTCCAGCACGTTCATGCCTATGGCTGTCAAAAGAAAAAAGAACAGCCTAGGACACGATACCAAGTAACTACCGTACCATACAAAATCACCAGATTCTTTTCAAATAATAAATACAAGACCAGATAAAACGCCAGGAAAGGTGACATAATCAAACGTATCTCGCCGGGACTCTTGCTAGTTTTTTTTTTTTTTTGCGAAACACAGTACAACGCAGACGCTCATATACATGTGCAAACACCCACGCATACTAGCGCTGGCCATTGCCTTGATACAATTAGTGCAGGCAAATGAGCAAATCAAACAAAAACAACAGCAGCTTGTGACGTTTCAAAATAACAACAGCCCGTGATGGGATCCAGTCCAAGTTGGGGGCACATACGCAGTGGACAGAAAAGATGTAGACACTGTATGTGTGTATTTACTCTCTTGATTGGTTCAATGATTAATTTTCTTGGTCAGGATTACAATCGTGTGATCTCTCAATATTATTTATGACTTTGGTTAATTTTTTTCTTATATTGTGCACGACACATGAAAGCTAATAAATTCCAATATTGAAGATGTGTGAATTTCATAGTTAATGTACATATATACCAAGAAAATTAATTAAACTTTTAGGAGTTCTAATTCATAAAACTTTTTTAATAGATTTGTTTGATTTGCAGGGTTATAATTAATAACCTTGGACATTTTAAGGGATATGTTTTGTTTTAGTTTCTGAGACACACATGTATAAAATAGTTTTCAAAATTTTGCTTTGGAGGTTCTTCATGTGTAACAGTAACATATTTCAATATAAAGAATAGTGCCGGTATCCAATAGCATTGAGTAGAAAGAGGAAGACTATCGGCACAAAGAAAAACAAGAATGCTTACTATCGGGGTACAGATATTTATTTAACTTAAATAACCGACATTGTGTCGATATATCATTCGAAAGATCAACTGACACAATATCATCATTGATGCTTCCCCCATAAGTGCGTTATTCGCAGATTCAACTTCTCCTACATATCCGTCGTATGTCATGGGTGGCTACTGCTGATATTTTTACGATGAATATCCGTCAATAGCTATGTATGGAGTACTCAGTTACCGAACCAACAAGAAGTGATGTATCGGATGTAGACGGTTTTTTCTAATGATTTTGGATGGACGCCCCCTCCCTCTAACAACACAGACTTATGCGTCTACTTTCATGAGTTATGATATAATCATTTAAATTCTTACATGGATTTTCATTACAATAATCTATAAAATGGAACGCCAAGCCGATGCAAAAAAAGCCAATGCCATAGAATGCCGCCATAGTCATTTTCCATGACAAGACAAGTACATGTAATCAATAGCATGCACAACATGTAGAGAGAACTACAAAATTATAAAATTATTACTACAACCCTTTTAAATATGTGATGTTATATAAAGTTTTAGGCAAATTTCTCTTACTTTGATTAATGTTGTGTGACATTTTAAAGACTACTCATGTCTTATGAAAAAATATTGATGGAAAGAGAATGTCACCTGTTTTTTTCAACCGTAGGAAGTAAAAGAGAGAAAAAGAACCAAAAATAATAGGATGAATTTCTTGATACATAAGATGATGTTTAAAACTCAAACAAATGACAAAAGGTGAATGTCACATATCTCAATAACAAAAAAGAATAATTTTTTGATATATACATGGATTATTAATGTGGCTAATTTATTATTCCACGTGATTAAAAAAACATGTCTTCCAGTTCTAACAAAAATATCAGCTAAACATCATCTCGCCCAACTTATGTGGACTGTAGTTATTTCATTGGAACATATATGGCAACAATTTGGTTATCAATGAACGACAATTTAAATATTGTCATTGCATAATAATTAATCCATATGGACTGAAATTTAATTCAATGTACAATGACACTTCTGGTCATTAATATTGTATGTTTGGTACTCGCACAATAATCTTCCGTCCACAAATTTAAAAGGATGTACATGCACGCAGGTGATATTTTGTTTCAGCATGGTATTTGTAAATTTTTTTAAGATTTGTATCATTTCCTAATATGTACTATAAATATATGTAAAATCATTGATTTATGTGTCCGTTAGTTTTCGGGAAACTAAAGATGATGCCCTCGCATTTGCGAGGGCCACCCTGCTAGTTATATAAAACAAAAACGTACCTATTTAAGTGTCATTATCGATTTCTAGGCAGGCCTTAGTTGGTTTCAGTTTTGAGCTCTTCTCATATTATTTTTGATGATTGCATGAACAATATAGTGAATATAAGTATATGTACTTATGGTATAGCCCTTAAGTGCATAAGCTTTGAAACATATTAACAACAGTCTCCACCACATTACTAGGCAACCATAAAACTTATTGAATATAAATTGGGCTAGGGGCATAATTCAAAACCTTTTTGCAGTCAAATGCGTCTTACAAGCTACAGTAAGTTCAATAAGAAGTTGACAATGTGTACATGTAATGAATGTGGTATTAAATAGCAAGTATGTGGACTCACTACAGGAATCGGCTGATACGCCTACGGCCGGGAACCCTCGGTGTAGCCACGTTTGGCCGTCGGCGTAGGCTACGCCGAGGGCAGCCCTCGGCGTATTCAATCGGCGTAGACCTCCCTCGGCGGAGCCACGTGGGCCGTCGGCGTAGCCCGGCCCTCGGCGTAGCCTGCTACGCCGACGGCAAAGCCGTCGGCATAGTATTCAAAAAAAAGTCAAATTTCCATTTTTCAAAAAAAATTGGATTTTTTTTTTCAATTTTCAATTTTATTTTTTTGCTACGCCGAGGGCAGCCGTAGGCGTAGCCTTTTTTATTTTTTTTAATTTTTTTTCTTTTTATCTTTTTATCTTTCTTTTCAGAGGAGACACTTTTAACTCTATAAGTACACTTGATCGTAGGTCAAATTACACTCAGGGTTAAACTTCCCAGTCCGTCACACATCCTCACACTACTCCAGCCTCAGCACGCTTAACTTCTTGGTTCCCTCCGGATGAGCTTCCATGAAAGAAATGACACCTTGTTGATAATAATAGCATATCAATCCTATTAACCCTTTGACCGTGATGCCACACCTCTTTATTTTTTTAATTCCAAACAATTACTTAAGTAGACAACAATGAATATATAAGTAACAATAATTAATAATAATATTGAATTCAAATGACAAATAAAATGATTTTATTTTTTTGTCTTTTTTATTTAATATGGAATAATTAATATCTTTAAATCCGTAAATCGGAATTCGACAAATAATATGTCTAAATCGATCAGAAAAATGCGAGGAATCTAAATATAACATCCATATCATCTTTTGAATCTGAAAATTAGAGGAATCCAAATATGACATCCAGTTTGCCATCTGGCCAAAACAGCCCCTCGGAGAAGCGGTATGGCCGTACCGGGCGCGCGGGTGCACCTATTCGCGAACTTGCTAAACCGACAAAAATTAGCACTGCGCGGAGGTCTCGCGCAATACTAAAATGCGCCCCATGTAGCTCATTCACAAAAAAAAAACCGTTTTGGCACCCCGAAAATGAAAATACCTTCGCCTGTGGGTCGGATTGGAAATCCGCGCCCGGGGTCTTACTTCCCATCCCAGGGCCCACGCACGTGCCAAATATGGCCTCGTTCCGACAAACTATGCGGTGTCACGGGCCGTTTCCTACTCATTTCCCCTAAAAGCCATAGAACTCCGGACGTGATAGCCCTATTCGTGAAGGGTTTTCCAAAATAATTGTCGTATCCCAATTCCGACTTTTGTAGTGGTTACTAGGACACATTAAATGATGCCACGTGGCTCCGTGGGATTTTCTGACTTCGTTTAGTTTGCCATCTGGCCAAAACAGCCCCCCCGGAGATGCGGTATGGCCGTACCGGGCGCGCGGGTGCACCTGTTCGCGAACTTGCTAAACCGACAAAACTTAGCACATTAAGTGATGTGTCGTAGACCTAAAAACATTTTTCCTGGAATTTCTTGAGCGACGGAAAGTGTACCCCTAGTTCAAATCCGGTCAGTTTCCATCGGACTCGGCGGGACACTGCAGGAAGCCGCAGGGATTCCCAGATGGCTAGCGCGCGCATATGGCATGTGATAGGTGGTGCGTAGGCGGTCTCCTACCACTGCGCGGAGGTCTCGCGCTATCACCTAACTTTTTCCTTGTAGCTGCTTCACAAGAAAACCCCGTTTCGGCACCCAGAAAATGAAAATACCGTCGCCCGTTTCTGCGTGGCGGACTCCTTCTTCTTCTTTACCGTGGATGGCATTACACCACCTCCGATTGGCATTACACCAATCCTCGTGACGGCCTCGCGCCGCGCCGCCGTGAATCTTCTCGGCGGCATCGCTCCGCCACCTCCTCCTAGCGGCATCACACCGCGACCAGCCGCTAGCAGCATCGCGCCGCCAATGTCCTCCACCTCGCGCCGTCGTCCTCCCCCTCGCATGGAGTCCGCCACCACTGCCTCAGATCTTGAGGCTCTGATACCACTTGTTGGAGCTGCAACTCGCAGCTCCCTTCTTCAACCTCCAGCTACCTCTAAACTCACATAGAAACAATGGAGACACAAGGAGTTTTGGTGCCGGCTGCCTCTCACAGCCAACGTTTTCTTCTTTCTATTCTCCTTGTACTGAAACAATGATGCTGATTACAGTGCTATATATAGACTCACACACGCACCCACTAACCCATGCACTCACACCACGGCCCCTTCATTTAAGTTGGGGAATGGAATACAAGTATGTCTGAGTGCTCTGGCGAGCGGAAGGGCGCCGGTGGCGCGCCCGCGGCGCCGCTGGCCGGGCGCTTCTGGGACTGCTCGACGGAGGCTGGGATGGGAGAGGGGATCAGAGGGCGCCGCCAGAAAACTCTAGCGCCGCCGGCGTGGGAGGGAGGCTGCTCGGGATCTCGTTTCTCTCCTCTACGCGATCTGAGAGCCACTCCGTCTGGTTTGGACGACGACAGGGTTCCAATGGAGGCGGCGGAGGAGGTGTTATCGGAGGTTTGGGAAGTTTCTCGGATGACATCCGTCGGCCGGCCATGATGGAGGAGGAGATTGCGACGGAGTTCTGGGAGAAGATCGGATTCCCCTCACAGGCGTCACGGTCCTGGGAGAAAGCTTCCTCCTCGAGTTCTGATGATCCGAAAGGTACGTCTCCGTCTTCTGTGTGCAGGTCTGCCGAGGCGCCGGTGCTGGACGAGGTGGTTGCGCCGGGGATGGGGGCCAAGGCGCCGCCAAGAAGGCCGCTGCGATGACCTCCGGTGCGGATGGGGTGGCGTGGTCCTCTACCTCGTCCTCGGATCACGCCACCGCCATGCCTAGGCGATTTCCTACCGGAGTTCCCACCGCCTACGGTGGCTCGGGAAGGAGGCGGCTCACCGGCGGGGACAGCTGAGGGCGGGCGGACGTCGATCAAGGAGTCGAGGGCGGAGAAAGCGGATCCAAAAATTCAAACTCCGCCCTCACCGACAGGTGGGCCCAACTTGCATGCGGCTGTGAGTCGTCGATCTCCGTGGGCGCATCTGAGCCTTTGGTTCGAGGGGTTATGGAGGGTTGACCAGGTCCGCCCTAGGCCATCTCCTACCTCTCGATCGCCAGGCGCGCGCGAGACTACGCCGCCCTCCCGCTCGACATCCACCTCTCCAACCTCGTCTGCGCCGGGCTCGAACGTGTGCCGCACGCTGACCAGATCATTCGCCGAGGTCGCCTCCGTGCCGTCTCCCATGGCTGCGCCTCCGCCGGGCTATGGGAGCCCGCCGACTTGGATCTCGGCGGCGGCTGCTGGCGCGCAGGGTCGCGGGGGTGGGGTGGCGTTTGGCACCTCGGCCGGCCCTCCCAGTTTCGCCCCACGGCAGCAGGGTGCGGCGCAGCAGGCCCCGTTCGCGTCGGCTGCTCCTCCTCCGCCGAAAAGAAAGAAGAACAAGAAGAAGAAGAATAATGCGACAGCAGGGCAGGCGCAGCAGCAAGCTCCTATGCCCGTGGTTGGGGCCCAACTTCAGAATCAGCAAGCTGTCATCGGGACGGGTATGCAGGTGCCTCCGGGTGTGGTACAGCCGACGGTCGTCCCTGTGATGCCAGCTCTGGCTTCTGTGCAAGAAGCAGTCATTGCTGATGCCGTTGTGCAAGGGCCCCAGACGACGAAGCCGTGGTGCTGGAAATGTGCTGTGCATACTCATGCCACAAAAGACTGTCCTGTTAAGCACTACTGTGTTATCTGTGATAACTCGAAGCATCCGACGCCCATGTGCCCCTCTCTGAAGCTTCCAAGGCCCTCGGTCCTCGTGGCTGGTCATGGACATAAGGATACGATGTTCCTTCAGTTTCCAGATAATTTGTTCAAGGCTGATCTGATCCCCAATGATGTCCCGGTTGCTCTAGTGAAGGTGTTGGGGACGGCCGCCACCGCGAAACAAGTTGAATCTCAGGTGGCTCGGCTATGTCCCGCAAAGTCTTGGCGTTGGGAAGCGATTCCGAATGGCGTCGACTCCTTCACTGTTAACTTCCCGACTAAGGAGGATTTGATACGCTTTGATGGTGTTGAGCTTGGGGTGCCTTCTCAGTCCACCAAACTCGTGTTCAGCCAATGGCAGCCAGTGGATGTGGAGCACAAGATGGAACTACAACAGGTTTGGGTTCATGTCACTGGTGTTCCAAACCCGCTGAGGCATTTTTGGGGGCTGTGGGCAGTTGGTTCTCTTATTGGCACCACTATAGATGTGGATACGATTACACTTCGTCGCCGAGGTGTGGTTAGGATTTTGGTGGGCATGATGTGGACAGACTGTTTTAAAACTGATGAGGAAGGCAAGTTTATTAAGACTGATGGTGTGTTGCGTCTTAAGGGCTATGATTTCACCTTTCGGCCTGAGGGGGAGGATTTCATTCCGGAGGCCGACTTTGTTCCGTTTGTTTGGCAACGCAAAGGAAATGGAGGCCCTGATGACAATGGCTTGGAAGAAGATGGATCTAGTGTCGTGGGATTGTCACGTCAGGTGTCATAGATGACTTCGTAGGTGTGGGATTATGCGAGTCAAGCATCTCCGAGCTTGGGATCGCAGGAACAAAGATCAACACAGATTTACCCAGGTTCGGCCCCCTCAATGTGAGGTAAAAGACCTACTTCCTGCCTACCCTAGATTGGTATTGATATGATAATCGAGGTGTTACAATGGAGGCGATCCGATCTGGTACTCGCCGTATGAGCTAGGGTTTGGGCTTGATAGCTTGACCCGCTCTAAGTCCTGCGAGTCCTCTTTATATACACAGAGGCTCGCTAGGTTACAAAAGGAAACTTCCCCCATAAGGAATGTCCACAGAGGCCTACTCGGAGACTACTTGGTCTTCACGTCCTCCGGGATATGTCTTCTAGATCTTTCCCCTTATGGCGGTTCAATATTGGGCTTGCTCCCAAGTGGGCCTTTGTCCGTGCGAGTAAGTTAAGTCGCACTGGGCCGCGGGTTAATCCAGAAAGTATTCCCCCGACATTAGCCCCCAAGTTTAGCTTGGATTTCGAGTGAAGGCTCCTTCGTCTTAACAAACCCCTGAGCCGCGCACGTGAATTATCCCAGCTGAACTCCAATTTTCTTATTTCCAATCTGCGGCTTATAACTCTTCTTGGCGGCTCAAGAACGCGACTTATCCTGCCTTGACGGTTGATTTTCAGATCTAAACGTCTTCCGCGTCTGGGTTATTTATCTTGGCTCATCGTTTTCCCAGCGTTCTGCATCAAGTCTGCATTACGCATCCGCTACTCCTTTCCGCCGCCTCCAATCTCGCTTCTCGTACTCACAATCCTTCGGTGGATATCTCCATCGATCTGAGAAAAATGTCTCGCCGCAAGTGCAACTGGGAAGGCTCGTGGGTCGACGAAGATTTCCTGGAATCCCTATCTGCACGGGGCCTTCTTCCGCCAAAAGATCAATGCGAATGGCGGGCGGCGGTGAGGAGGTAATCCCCAATCCTCAACCAGGAGAAGTAGTGATTTTTGCGGAGCATGTTGAGCGCGGGTTCAAGCCCCCGGGCTCTCTCTTCTTCCGCTCCTTGATGCAGCGGTTAGGTCTCCGCTTCCATGATATTGGCCCTAATTCGATGTTGCAAGTGAGCAACTTCCACGTCCTCTGCGAAGATTATCTGGGTATCCCGCCTTCAATAGATTTCTGGCTTGCTCTTTTCAATTGCAATAGTCAAAGGGAAACCACAGATGGTCCTTTTCTCCAATGCGGCGCCATTTCCTTCCAACGCCGTAGGGGTAGTATCTTCCCAAAACTAACTCTTGCCAAGAAAATCAAGGAGTGGCAAAGGACATTCTTCTATTGTAAAAACACTTCTCCTGAGGGTGAAATTCCTCTCCTCTTTGGTCTCCTTTCCCTTCGAGGCTACCGATGCTTGTCTTCTAAACCTGATCCTTCTTCGTTGCCCTTTATCGAATCCCTTTAGACAAGGTGAGAGCGCTGACACTCCATGGTCTCACTGGATTAGATCTCATATCTTGCTGGACTAAGTGGCGAGTTCAGCCTGTGAGTCGCCGCTCGCGGCTTATGGTGGATTTCACTTGTCATGCAAACGACGTCGATCGTACTTGCCCTGAAGATTGGGACAAAGGGGAGTGGATAAATTTCATTCGCCGAGTGACGGACGAGGATATTGACTCGTATGACAACGTCGGACTTGCTCCCTTCTGGGCTGAGCACAAGCCTTTTGTGGTAATGTTTACTTGTCACTGTTTCCTCGAAAATTCCTTCTCCAAAATTAATTATTTCTGACCTGAGCTCCTTTTCAGATCGATCCCTATTTCTGGGTTCTTCCTCAGAGGACGTCGACTTGAACCAAGGCCGCGGCTGAGTCGTCAAAACAAGCCGCAGCCTTTGGCGAAGATACAGTTATGCACGAGGGTAGTGCTTCTGAAGAGGAACAACAAATGGCCGACGCTCTTCTGTCCTCGACTCCAAATACCTTTCCTGGAACTTCCTGAGGTGCCTCGCAGGTCCTCGAAACGTATTTTATGCCAGAGCTCAGAAGACCCCGCGCCTGAGAAACGTCGCAAAGCCTTGGCGTTACTAGCAGAAACAAGACTGCCAAATCTTTAAAACTCGCTGATCCCAACAAGGCTACTTTTTCTTCCGAGGCTGTTGCAAAGGATTGCTTCTCAATAAGCTCGGGTAATTGTTTGCGACTCTTCTCCTTTTCTTTTTGTGTTTTACGTATTTCTGGCAAGGAATTGCTGATCACTACTTTTTCATACTCTGTAGGTTCAGATTTGCAAGGTTTATCTTCTCCTTCCTCTGGTTGCCTGATGAAGAGTATCCGTGTCGCCTCTGGGTATGGTTCGCCTTCTTTTCAATGTTGCGGCTCTGCTAGGTCAGCTTATTAACCCATCAATGTTTTGCAGGGCATGTCTGAAGAGGCTACCAAGTCTAATTCCCATCCCACTTCTTCTCAGCAAGCTATGAGCGAGGATGATGCTGCTGATGAAAACGTGGGAAACAGTAATGGTGCGACTCATCCAAGGCCCTCCCTGGAGGAAGGTATTGCAGACGCGGCTCCTGCCGCGACTCCAGTCGCAGCTCCATCCACAACTCCTGCTGCTGGTAGGGTATCTACTGAAAATAGAATTCCAGCTCCAGGAAATAGTTCTAAGTCAATCGCAGATGCCATAATTTCTGCTGGAGACAAGCATGCTGCTCTGCTGCGCGGCTTAGTTGAGCAATTTTCTTCAAGTCGCCAGGTACATATACCGTAGCCCCCAAGGATCAAAACCTTGTGTCATCGCACGGGGTGTTGATTCTTTTCCTGGCTTCAAATCTCGAGCCCCCAAATTCCTGGATAATTTACCTATGCGTTTTGCTCTGTTTGTTTTCAGCGTGAACTGTCCTTGCTTGATGCTTCTGGCTCAATAAAGGGTAAAGGCATTTCCATAGACCATCCTGAAATGATGCAGTCTCGCCTGGAGCAGCATAATGAGGTCATTAGGGACCAAGATCAGGAAATAAAATCTCTCAAAGGTCAACTCGACTCCTGCGAAGAGCAATTTAAAGAACTTGAAGCGATATGCAGCAGCGACTCATGGAGAAAGACGAGGTCATTAGATCTTTGCGAGAAGGGCTGACTCTTAAATCTGAATTGATTGATCGCCTGAAGGGAGACCACGCAAAGGAACTCGCCGCGCGAGATGAAAAATATAACTCGCTGCTCAAAGCCTTTGAGGGTTTTGGCTCCATGGTCAAATCAGCCGTCCTGCAGCTTGCTGGTTGGTCTTTTATTCCTTTAATCATACATATTTTGGGTAACCAACGTTAGTCTCTGACTTGTTTCTTGCCTTTTCTTTCTTTGACATAGGACCTGAGGCCCCAGTGTCCCGCTCCAACTTGAAGGATCAACTGGTATATCTGTCTGACTTCAGCCAGCGCTTCTTAAAGGTTACCAAGGGGTTATGACGGTAATCTCTCCTGCGACTGATGGCCCAACATCTTGCGAGTATTGGATAAATAAACTGCTCAAGGCTCCGCATTATGTCTCTGATTGGAAACGATCCTCTGCTCGCGCCGGAGCCGCGCATGTCTTGACATTGCTTCGAGCATATTATCCAGAGATAGATGTTGGCAAGGTTGCTCGCCACGGCCTGGCGATGAGCGGATGATACTGAACTGCCAATAAGCGAGTACTTCGATATCTGGAAAGGGATGCGCGGATATGCCACAAAATTTGTTGATAACTTAGACTTGGGCACTTATCTCGATAAATTCAATCTTGATGGGAGCAAGGTGTCAAAGGAAAAGTCCTCAGGAGCTGAGTCATCTCGGGCTGCCACTCCAGCAACAGTATCTGGTGGCCCTTCTGCCTCGTCTGGCGGCGCCCTGATTATTAGGACACCTGCGACTGCAACTGCGAGACAAGCCGCGCCAATTCCCACTCCTGTGCTCGGAAGAGGAAAAATAAATAATGTGGGACATGCCCGTTAGTCTGTAAGACATTCATGTATTATAAACAGTATTTTTGTGACCTATAAGCAGGTTCTTTTCTTGATAATTCCATTAAGTAGACGCTCGCGCGGCTCAGTATTTCCTAGGAACATGTGTGTTCAGGGTCGAGAGCGGCCATGATAGGCAATCAAGCTCGATTGACGCCACACCCCAGTACTTTGGCCGCATAATGCAAGACGCTTCTAGCTTAAGGATTGCCACTAGTTTGGCAAAATTTGAGGTGCGATTGGTACTCGCGATGCTCGTAAGGAGCCCTCAAGGGTCAGTGATATATGAAATTCAAAAGACTCAGCGACTCAATGATAGTTGAGGCGAAACGACAAACCCTTGAATGTCAAGGGTGCCGGCTTTATTTCATAATCACTCGATGTTTTACAGGGTGTTACAGGATGATGCAGGCCCTTTAATGCGGGTTTTCTATTCCCCGCAGGCCATGCATACTTGATACTCATCGCACTTAGTTGCGAATTAATACTCCTAACGGAGTGGGTTGAACACCTGATTGGTTCAATTTTGAGTCGCTAAAAGCGACTCGGGTCGAGCATGATAGCTCCGATGTATGTCTCATGTTGAAGCAGAGAGCAATGTGTTGGGCGATCAGCCGCACTGAGCTGGCTTATGTTGAGTTGAGTTGCTTTGTAAGGACTCACGATAACTGAACCCCTTTGGCAGGGGTTGTTGATCGAGGCTGGATTTATGCACATGCGCCATTTCTTGTCTTCTTTTTGTATCAAGGCGACCTCTGGGGCATTATCTTGCTGATGCGCGACTTCTCGGTGGGTATTTACCATCCGGTGGCTGCATCCTGTTGGCCGCATCCGCGGTACCTCCAACGCGACTCGTTTTGAGCTGCGATTATCGATCTGCGACTGATATCCATGTGGAGTTGGCGATGCAGGCTTCTTCTGCGAGTACTGAGCCTGCGTTCTCGCTCTAACGCTCTCTGCCTGTCTCCATATATTGTAATAACACCGTTTGGTCCTGGTATCTTTAACTGTAGGTAGACGTAGCAGGGGCGAGCGGTAAATTTGACATAGGCTTCTCTTCCAAAGATCGCATGATATGAGCTTTTGACTGCTACAACCTCAAAGTCTAGGAGCTCTGTGCGGAAGTTCCGCTCTGTTCCAAAGCTAACTTCAAGTGTTATCTTTCCGATTGGTCGTAACAGCTCTGGGATTATGCCTTGAATTTCTTTCCTGGATGGTCGCAGCCTCGTCTCGGGTATGTGATACGTCTCCAACGTATCCATAATTTCTGCTGTTCCATGCTTATATTATACCATTTGCTACATGTTTTATATACACTTCGTATCACTTTTATGCATTTTCTGGGACTAACCTATTAACAAGATGCCACAGTGCCAGTTCCCTGTTTTCTGCTATTTTTGGTTTCAGAAATTTACTTCTGGAAATATTCTCGGAATTGCACGAAACAAAAGGCCAGGTCCCTATTTTTCCAGCACGTACACGGAGTCCGAAGGAGAGACGAAGCCTCGCCACGAGGTGGCCAAACCACACCTAGGCGGGCAGAGGGCCCCACCGCGCCTGCAGGTGGTTTGGGCCCCTCGGGGGGTCCGCCGACATCGCCCCTTCGCCTATTTATTCCCCGAGACGCGAAAACCCTAAAACACCGAGCCTTTCATCCAGAACATATTCGCTGCCGCCGCCATCGTCAACCCTAACTCGGGGGGTTCCTGAAGCTCTTCCCGGCACCCTGCCGGAGAGGGGAATCATCACCGGAGAGCTCTACATCGCCATGCCCGCCTCCGGAGTGATGCGTGAGTAGTTCATCCTTGGACTATGGGTCCATAGCAGTAGCTAGATGGTTGTCTTCTCCACTTGTGCCATCATGTTTAGATCTTGTGAGTTGCCTATCATGATCAAGATCATCTTATTGTAATGCTACATGTTGTGTTTGCTGGGATCTGACTTATATTGATACCTATGTGGAGCTGAATATATTATCATGTCTATGTCATTTGTGATCTTGCATGCTCTCCGTTACTTGTTGAAGCCTTGGCCACGTGAATACTTGTAACTCCAAGAGGGGTATTTATGCATGATAGTTGGGTTCAACCTCTATTTAACCTGGGATAGTGACAGCAAGTTCTAAGGTTGTAGATGTGTTGTTGCCACTAGGGGTAAAACAGCAATGCTTTATTCAAGGATGAATGTATTGTTTACATTAGGCACATTACTTAATGCAATTGTCTGTTGCTTGCAACTTAATACTGGAAGGGGTACGGATGTTAACCGGAAAGTGGACTATTTAGGCATAGATGCATGCTGGATAGCGGTCTATGTACTTTGTCGTAATGCCCAAATGAATCTCATAGTAGACACCACAGCTCACACATGCATGTTATATGCACTTATCAATTGTCAATTGCCCAGCATGTTAGTTATCTTATTGGAGAGACACCACTAGTGAACTGTGGACCCCGGTCCATTCTTTTACATCTGAAATACAATCTACTGCAATCATTGTTCTCTACTGTTTTATGCAAACAAACATCATTTTCCATTCGATACGTTTAACCCTTTGTTTTCAGCAAGCCGGTGAGATTGACAACCTCACTGTTAAGTTGGGGCAAAGTAGTTTGATTGTGTTGTGCAGGTTCCACGTTGGCACCGGAATCCCTGGTGTTGCGCCGCACTACACTCCTCCACCAACACCTTCGAATCAAACCTCGTTTTCCTACTGGTCCGATTAAACCTTGGTTTCATACTGAGGGAAAACTTACTGCTGCACTCATCATACCTTCCTCTTGGGGTTCCAACTGACGTGTGACGTACAAGCAATTGTTTTTGGCACTATTAACCTAGAGCCACCAACAACGTTTTCTGGCGCCGTTGCCGGGGAAAACAGAATTGCTTCTGCAAGGGGAGTCTCTCACACCCAATCTCTTTCTTTGTTATTTGTTTGCTTAGTGTTTTTTATTTAGTCTTGTTTGCTCTCTTTATCAAAAACACAAAAAAATTAGTTTACTTGTTTATTTCGGTTTGATTT